>VDFB02120331.1:0-47132 GCA_007258455.2 Sequoia sempervirens | reverse complement strand
GGAGGATGTCATTTACAATATTCACCAATTGAAAGCCAATAGTAAATCATATTCCAACTACTAATGTAGTGCATGGAAATCAAAATTTCTACATATCGAACTCCTATAAAATGGAAAATTTACCATGTGAAATTTCATGTTCATCGTTTTGCTTGAAATCAAAAGCCAGCATAAAAACATAAAAGGGAGATAAATCGAGTTTATAAAGCATATAGCCTAACCTAAGGCTTTTGTAAAATATACAACTATATGAAAACAAATCGAATCATATTCTAGTGTTAAATCAGTGATTTCTAAACAATTGGGGAAAATCATCAAATATGCATATAATCGCTTCTACCAACGACAATGAATAGAAATTGATTAACAAGAGAAAATCATATAGAGATGCAACGAATTTATATAAGGGAGGATGTCATTTACAATATTCACCAATTGAAAGCCAACAGTAAATCATATTCCAACTACTAATGTAGTGCATGGAAATCAAAATTTCTACATATCGAACTCCTATAAAGTGGAAAATTTACCAAGTGAAATTTCATGTTCATCATTTTGCTTGAAATCAAAAGCAAGCATAAAAACATAAAAGGGAGATAAATCGAGTTTATAAAGCATATAGCCTAACCTAAGGCTTTTGTAAAATATACAACTATATGAAAACAAATCGAATCATATTCTAGTGTTAAATCAGTGATTTCTAAACAATTGGGGAAAATCATCAACATGCACATATAATCAAGCCTACCAACCCATTAAATGAATAGAAATTGATTACCAAGAGAAAAACTTCATATAGAGATGCAAACGAATTTATATAAGGGAGGATGTCATACAATATTCACCTCACTGAAAGCCAACAAGAAATCATATTCCAACTACTAATGG
Source organism: Sequoia sempervirens (assembly GCA_007258455.2). Classification (NCBI taxonomy): domain Eukaryota; kingdom Viridiplantae; phylum Streptophyta; class Pinopsida; order Cupressales; family Cupressaceae; genus Sequoia; species Sequoia sempervirens. Next base: position 46,244 of record VDFB02120331.1, on the reverse strand, counting down.
AAGTACGGAAATTGTAATAATTCCCTCCTCTGTCAGTTTGATCATTTAATTCCCATGCTTTAACTCTGATAATGCTGATACTACTTATGATGCTCTCCGCTTTGTTGATTCTACTATGCATTTTACTGGATGCTTCTGGTGGACTATGATTGTCCAGGAGATTGTTTGCTCTGGTGTGTGTGATGTTGGTTTTAGTTAATTGTTGCGTGATAATATTAGTATGATTTATATTACCATGTGTTGATTTATCATTGTTTATTCAAATAGTTGTTCATTAATGTTTATATGCCAATGTGATGATTCTATGGTGATGTTATTTAATTCAGTAGTATTTTATAATGCAATTGTTTAATAAGTAGTTATGATGCAGTAGTTAGGTATCATGTTATCTTATGAGCAATTTGGTTAGAAATGTTAGTTCGTTATTGGTATTGTAATTGTTAGAATAGACTAGGTGAGAGGACAGGGTAGCATCACTCGTCTACGAGTGCCTTGCTACACTGCAATTCCTTCTCATGATAGGATGTTGATTTTATATATACATGTGCTACTTGACGTTTATTTGGATGCAGGATTGCAGGGATAAGTCTCGATTCCACCTGCTTCGGCAGGACAGGGCGAGCAATAAATTAACCCAATGGGTAAAATGTTGAAAAAGGGAGTAGGTTTGGAAGTGTCCCTGTCCCAAGTCTGTTGTCTGTTGTGAGTCGTTGTGTTATGACTGAAGTTTTGTCTTTGTCTTGTATGTAGTTTCACTGTTGAGTATTTATTTTATTCTTGGTTAGTGTTTAATTAATTAATCGTATTTCATAAAATAATTAATTAATGTTGCATTGTTATTTGATTTATTTGAGAGTTAGAAAAATGTTAAAATTAAATATATTATAAATTAAAAGTGATTTAATTAATTTTAAGAGTGCAAATAATTATAATTAAATTAATATTGTGAGAGTAATTAAATATTATTTTTTTATTAATATTAAATTAGGAAATTATGTGAAGATAATATCTAAATTTAAATAAATTATTTCAATTAAAATTTTAGATAAATGTGAGCTTTTAAAAGCTGAAAAAGGACCAATAAGGAAGGAGGCTTTTTGGAAAAGAAAGCAGAAAAAGATTTATTGATTTTAATTAGTGATTTATTATTTTTATGGGGGAAGGATTCACACACAAGTTCTTACTCTATTATTCTGGATCTAAAAAAAAAGATAGTTTTGGGGATTTTGGGGTGTCCTGGTAAAAATTATTGTGGTTGAAAAAATAAGAGAGATTCAGAAGAAGGTTGAGGGCAGAAGATCAAGAAAAGAGCTACAGGCGAGGATTCGGGAATAGAGCTGTAGAAGGAAATCGAGCGGGGCTTCAGAAGGGATTCTTCTCCGAACGAAGGACTCCAGGTTCCATAAAATTTATTATTTATTCTTTTGTTCTGTAAAGAAAATCATGTCTGTAATACTTTAAATCGATATTTTGTTTGAAAGAGGGTTTTGTTTGGTTGCGTTATATTCTTGATTGATTTCTATTGAAAACTAAATTAAATCTTCTGTAGTTCATTAATACAATATGATTGAGAAAAATATTGTTCTGAGAATGAAAATCATTTGATTATCGGATGCAATTTGTGGGTTAAAAATTAATAGCCTCTGAAACCAAATTGATTGTCTTTTATTCTATTAAAATTTTAGGGCTGTATATATATATATATTTATGCATTTACTAAAATAAATATTTTCTTTGTTATTATTCGTGATTGGTTGCCTGATCTGTAGTGGGTATGTGAGGAAAAACAATTTATTTTGATGATTATGTTGAGATTCTGTATATATATATATATATATATATATATATATATAAGGTTATTTTTAAAATATATTATATATATATATATATTAGATTTTAAAATTTACTGTGTAAATAAATTGTGCATTCTCTTTATTTTTATATGTTTACATTCATATTATTTTCGTAATAGGTGTCGTACGAAATATTTATTAAAATAAATAATTTTTATCTGTTTGCCACGGATTTCCGTGCACAGAAATTTTGTAAATGAAATATATTAAAAAAAATAAAAGAAAAGTTATTAAATAAAATAATAAAACGAATTTTAAAAAAAAAATAATTATAAACAAAATATATGGTGTGTCAATAGTCACTGTAACCCCACGACCCATAGAATGATACTCAGTCACAAGACACTAATGCCCACGGTAGCCGGTCATACCATAACAAGGGTTCTCACGATTTCACTGGCATGAGTACTGACAAAGCATCAGGTGGAGTATGATAGTACCATTGTGTTTATCTGTGAAAATTGCGGTACCACAAAGGAATTATCGCGTATTAATATGTTTTTTATTTATTTGTTATTTATTAATGAAATTGCTTTTAAAATTTTATTAAATTTAAAATTTAAAATTTAAATTTAAGTTTTGTTTAATTCGTATGCATTTATATATGATGGGTGTTTTTTTTTAATATGTTTTTTTATAATAGTTAGTTTTATATATATATATATATTTATATTTATTTAAAATTATAATTTTTAAAAGTATGATAGTTGAAAAATTTAGCATAGGTTTGATTGAAAATATTGATTTGAATTAAGTTATTGATACTATGTCGAAATATAGGTTAAGTAGTTTAATTAAATGTTTAATTATTAAAATAGTTGATTATACACTTAGTAAGATGTTTTGAGTATGAAGTTAATTGTGAACCTTAGAATAAAAGATTGTTTCAATCTTAAATCGATGACGTTATTTATTTAAATGTTGGTTTTGGATCATGACTGTAAAATTTAGGGAATATAATCGTGAAACTAGAAAAGTGATTGATTATTTTAGTCGAATGACTGTACTTACTTGAATGCTTTGATTAGAGAAGTTACTTGTAAAATTTAGAGTGGATGATTGGGTTGTAAATACTTCAATGTTAGGAAGTGAATTTGATGTGTTTTGTTTGAGAAAAAGCAAGATTGGAAATTGTGTTTAACTGGGTTTAGGAAACCCGAACATTAGATTTTGAGTTGTCTGGAATGTTTTTTTTATCATGTTTCTTTTATTCTCCATGTCGGGCAAATGGGGTTAATGGTCTATGTAAGTCTTCCAGAGAAATTCTCTAGAGTGGGATGTTATGTGTAGAGGTTCATTTTGTGAATCGCCTTGATGTATTGTACTATGATGTTGTACCCGGTTTCCACGAACGGGGATTTGTGCCTCGTAGGAAATAGGAGTGGGTAATGAGATTTGTACCTCCTTTGGAAGGAGTGTGAATTCGTATTGGTTTCCTCCAGTGTTTGGAGTGAGTTTCCTTGCTTTGTTTTCTCCTTGGATTGGAGAGTTTATGTTGTCTACTTACCTATTGTGGTATCTTGCCTTGTGTGTTGTCGATAGGAGAGTGGCTCTTTGTGGGGGTCCGGCACACAAAGGGGCGCCAGGGTAACCTACCTAGAGTTTAATTAAGTGATAATCTAAATGAATTAATGGGGGGGCTTTCACACTAATAAGATAAAGAATGTCTCTCTCGTGAAGCAAGTGAATGATAAGGCTTGAGATGAGATGGGATGTATAGTTTTGCGTGAGGGTCCGGCGGCCGGTAGAGGCAAGCCAGGGTAACCCAGGATGGGGGTCCGGTAGCCTAGGAAGGTTGAGCCAGGGTAACTCATGGCAATTTATGCATGACACTCTTCCTATGTCGACAGTTGATCAGTTATTGTGCGATGTTCATGATCTTGTTCTCTGTAAGCATTGTAACCTCGTGTTAAGTGTTATTGTGTTTGTAGTTGTTAAGTGACTTTGTGATTGTGGTTGTTAAGTGATATTGTGTCTCTAGTGGTTAAGTGATTTATCATTTTCTCTTTGGTTATTGATGGAAATTAGTCTTTGATATTATGTCCCGAGTTTCATTGATGTTGTGGATGATGACTTGTTGTTATGTTCTGAAGTGGTTTGTTGTTGTGCCTTTGGATTTGTCGTTGTTGAGTTTCTAAGTGGTCTTTGATGTTAAGTTGTCTGTCGAGAGTTAGTCTTTGTTATTGTTAGTCGTGCTTGGTCGGGGACCCTTCCTTGTCTACTCTCAGCACGGGGGTGGTTGGGTGGAACGTGCTTCGCACCCCATTGGGTTCCCTCTTTTGTTGCAGATGTATTTTCTTGTTGCAGGGCTTTTGGAGGATGTTGATGATCTAGTAATTCTTTGTACCGGATAGATGTATATACTTCAGTTGTAATGTATTCATTGATGTATTGTCTCCCACTTGTGTTGGGACGACCTTGATGTGATTTGTATATGTAGTTATTGACATGTATTTCCAGTCAATTGTATTTTACTATCATTTGGATGTAATGTTTATTCAAGCCATGTATTTATTCAGGATCATTTGTTATAGTTGGTTATGTTGAGTTGTATCTATCGAAAGATGTAACACTTTATATCTTTATAATTCCATGTATTGTCATATGTGCATATGTTATTAATATGGATATAGTTAATGGATATTTTAAATGATGAAGTGGGAATGAATAGATTTACGCAATAGATTAATTATTGTTATCTTATTATCGTTGTTATGGGTTAGTGTAGTCATGTCACTTCGTGTACCCCATTGGAACTAGTTGTGCCTCATAATACATTGTTATGTTATAATACTTAAGTATGTTATTATATTCTTTTAAAAAAAAATATTGTTCCGTTGTTATTAGTTCTTTGAAGTTCGTGACACGGGGCATGACAGTAAATCAAAATTCTACATATCGAATCCTATAAAGTGGAAAATTTACCAAGTGAAATTTCATGTTCATCGTTTTGCTTGAAATCAAAAGCCAGCATAAAAACATAAAAGGGAGATAAATCGGGTTTATAAAGCATATAGCCTAACCTAAGGCTTTTGTAAAATATACAACTATATGAAAACAAATCGAATCATATTCTAGTGTTAAATCAGGGATTTCTAAACAATTGGGGAAAATCATCAAATATGCATATAATCGCTTCTACCAACGACAATGAATAGAAATTGATTACCAAGAGAAAATCATATAGAGATGCAACGAATTTATATAAGGGAGGATGTCATATACAATATTCACCAATTGAAAGCCAACAGTAAATCATATTCCAACTACTAATGTAGTGCACGGAAATCAAAATTTCTACATATCGAACTCCTATAAAGTGGAAAATTTACCAAGTGAAATTTCATGTTCATCGTTTTGCTTGAAATCAAAAGCTAGCATAAAAACATAAAAGGGAGATAAATCGAGTTTATAAAGCATATAGCCTAACCTAAGGCTTTTGTAAAATATACAACTATATGAAAACAAATCGAATCATATTCTAGTGTTAAATAAGTGATTTCTAAACAATTGGGGAAAATCATCAAATATGCATATAATCGCTTCTACCAACGACAATGAATAGAAATTGATTACCAAGAGAAAATCATATAGAGATGCAACGAATTTATATAAGGGAGGATGTCATTTACAATATTCACCAATTGAAAGCCAACAGTAAATCATATTCCAACTACTAATGTAGTGCATGGAAATCAAAATTTCTACATATCTAACTCCTATAAAGTGAAAATTTACTATGAAATTTCATGTTCACTGCTTTGCTTGAAATCAAAGCCAAAGATAAAAACATAAAGGAGATAAACGAGGCTTATAGCATATAGCCTAACTGGGCTTTGTAAAATATACAACCATATGAAAACAACTAATCATATTCTAGTGTTAAATCGATTTAAACAATTGGGAAAATCATCAACATGCATATAATCGCTTCTACCAACGCATAATGAATAGAAATTGATTACCAAGAGAAAATCATAGAGATGCAACGATTTATATAAGGAGGATGTCATTTACAATATTCACCAATTGAAAGCCAACAAGAATCATATATTCCAACTACTAATGTAGTGCATGGAAATCAAAATTTCTACATATCGAACTCCTATAAAATGGAAAATTTACCAAGTGAAATTTCATGTTCATCGTTTTGCTTGAAATCAAAAGGCAGCATAAAAACATAAAAGGGAGATAAATCGAGTTTATAAAGCATATAGCCTAACCTAAGGCTTTTGTAAAATATACAACTATATGAAAACAAATCGAATCATATTCTAGTGTTAAATCAGTGATTTCTAAACAATTGGGGAAAATCATCAAATATGCATATAATCGCTTCTACCAACGACAATGAATAGAAATTGATTACCAAGAGAAAATCATATAGAGATGCAACGGATTTATATAAGGGAGGATGTCATTTAAAATATTCACCAATTGAAAGCCAATAGTAAATCATATTCCAACTACTAATGTAGTGCATGGAAATCAAAATTTCTACATATCAAACTCCTATAAAATGGAAAATTTACCAAGTGAAATTTCATGTTCATCATTTTGCTTGAAATCAAAAGGTAGCATAAAAACATAAAAGGGAGATAAATCGAGTTTATAAAGCATATAGCCTAACCTAAGGCTTTTGTAAAATATACAACTATATGAAAACAAATCGAATCATATTCTAGTGTTAAATCAGTGATTTCTAAACAATTGGGGAAAATCATCAAATATGCATATAATCGCTTCTACCAACGACAATGAATAGAAATTGATTACCAAGAGAAAATCATATAGAGATGCAACGAATTTATATAAGGGAGGATGTCATTTACAATATTCACCAATTGAAAGCTATCAGTAAATCATATTCCAACTACTAATGTAGTGCATGGAAATCAAAATTTCTACATATCGAACTCCTATAAAGTGGAAAATTTTTACCAAGTGAAATTTATGTTCATCGCTTTTGCTTGAAAATCAAAAGCCAAAGATAAAACATAGAGAATGATATATATTCTGATTTAATATACAACTATAAATCAAATCATATTCTAGTGTTAAATCAACGATTTCTAAACAAATTGGGGAAAACCATCAAATATGCATATAATCGCTGCTACCAACGACAATGAATAGAAATTGATTAACAAGAGAAAATCATATAGAGATGCAGCGAATTTATAAGGGAGGATGTCATTTACAATATTCACCAATTGAAAGCCAACAGTAGATCATATTCCAACTACTCTTTCATCAATGGTAGTGGCATCAAATCAAAATTTCTACATATCAACTCCTATAAAATGGAAAATTTACCAGTTAAATTTCATGTTCATCGCTTTACTTGAAATCAAAAAGATAAAAAACATAAAGGAGATAAATCGAGTTTATTAAGCATATATAGCCTAACCTAAGGCTTTGTAAAATATACAACTATATGAAAACAAATCGAATCATATTCTAGTGTTAAATCAGTGATTTCTAAACAATTGGGGAAAATCATCAAATATGCATATAATCGCTGCTACCAACGACAATGAATAGAAATTGATTACCAAGAGAAAATCATATAGATTTAACTAATTTATATATGGGAGGATGTCATTTCATAATATTCACCATGAATTGAAAGCCAACAAGAATCATATTCCAACTACTAATGTAGTGCATGGAAATCAAAATTTCTACATATCGAACTCCTATAAAATGGAAAATTTACCAAGTGAAATTTCATGTTCATCGTTTTGCTTGAAATCAAAAGCCAGCATAAAAACATAAAAGGGAGATAAATCGAGTTTATAAAGCATATAGCCTAACCTAAGGCTTTTGTAAAATATACAACTATATGAAAACAAATCGAATCATATTCTAGTGTTAAATCAGTGATTTCTAAACAATTGGGGAAAATCATCAAATATGCATATAATCGCTTCTACCAACGACAATGAATAGAAATTGATTACCAAGAGAAAATCATATAGAGATGCAGCAGATTTATATAAGGGAGGATGTCATTTACAATATTCACCAATTGAAAGCTAACAGTAAATCATATTCCAACTACTAATGTAGTGCATGGAAATCAAAATTTCTACATATCGAACTCCTATAAAATGGAAAATTTACCAAGTGAAATTTCATGTTCATTGTTTTGCTTGAAATCAAAAGCTAGCATAAAAACATAAAAGCGAGATAAATCGGGTTTATAAAGCATATAGCCTAACCTAAGGCTTTTGTAAAATATACAACTATATGAAAACAAATCGAATCATATTCTAGTGTTAAATCAGTGATTTCTAAACAATTGGGGAAAATCATCAAATATGCATATAATCGCTTCTACCAACGACAATGAATAGAAATTGATTACCAAGAGAAAATCATATAGAGATGCAACGAATTGATATAAGGGAGGATGTCAATTCCAATATTCACCAATTGAAAGCCAACAGTAAATCATATTCCAACTACTAATGTAGTGCATGGAAATCAAAATTTCTACATATCGAACTCCTATAAAGTGGAAAATTTACCAAGTGAAATTTCATGTTCATCGTTTTGCTTGAAATCAAAAGCCAGCATAAAAACATAAAAGGGAGATAAATCTAGTTTATAAAGCATATAGCCTAACCTAAGGCTTTTGTAAAATATACAACTATATGAAAACAAATCGAATCATATTCTAGTGTTAAATCAGTGATTTCTAAACAATTGGGGAAAATCATCAAATATGCATATAATCGCTTCTACCAATGACAATGAATAGAAATTGATTACCAAGAGAAAATCATATAGAGATGCAACGAATTTATATAAGGGAGGATGTCATTTACAATATTCACCAATTGAAAGCCAACAGTAAATCATACTCCAACTACTAATGTAGTGCATGGAAATCAAAATTTCTACATATCGAACTCCTATAAAATGGAAAATTTACCAAGTGAAATTTCATGTTCATCGTTTTGCTTGAAATCAAAAGCCAGCATAAAAACATAAAAGGGAGATAAATCGAGTTTATAAAGCATATAGCCTAACCTAAGGCTTTTGTAAAATATACAACTATATGAAAACAAATCGAATCATATTCTAGTGTTAAATCAGTGATATCTAAACAATTGGGGAAAATCATCAAATATGCATATAATCGCTTCTACCAACGACAATGAAAAGAAATTGATTACCAAGAGAAAATCATATAGAGATGCAACAGATTTATATAAGGGAGGATGTCATTTAAAATATTCACCAATTGAAAGCCAACAGTAAATCATATTCCAACTACTAATGTAGTGCATGGAAATCAAAATTTCTACATATCGAACTCCTATAAAATGGAAAATTTACCAAGTGAAATTTCATGTTCATCGTTTTGCTTGAAATCAAAAGCCAACATAAAAACATAAAAGGGAGATAAATCGAGTTTATAAAGCATATAGCCTAACCTAAGGCTTTTGTAAAATATACAACTATATGAAAACAAATCGAATCATATTCTAGTGTTAAATCAGTGATTTCTAAACAATTGGGGAAAATCATCAAATATGCATATAATCGCTTGTACCAACGACAATGAATAGAAATTGATTACCAAGAGAAAATCATATAGAGATGCAACGAAATTATATAAGGGAGGATGTCATTTACAATATTCACCAATTGAAAGCTAACAGTAAATCATATTCCAACTACTAATGTAGTGCATGGAAATCAAAATTTCTACATATCAAACACCTATAAAGTGGAAAATTTACCAAGTGAAATTTCATGTTCATCGTTTTGCTTGAAATCAAAAGCTAGCATAAAAACAAAAAAGGGAGATAAATCGAGTTTATAAAGCATATAGCCTAACCTAAGGATTTTGTAAAATATACAACTATATGAAAACAAATCGAATCATATTCTAGTGTTAAATTAGTGATTTCTAAACAATTGGGGAAAATCATCAAATATGCATATAATCGCTTCTACCAACGACAATGAATAGAAATTGATTACGAAGAGAAAATCATATAGAGATGCAACGGATTTATATAAGGGAGGATGTCATTTACAATATTCACCAATTGAAAGCCAACAGTAAATCATATTCCAACTACTAATGTAGTGCATGGAAATCAAAATTTCTACATATCGAACTCCTATAAAATGGAAAATTTACCAAGTTAAATTTCATGTTCATCGTTTTACTTGAAATGAAAAGGCAGCATAAAAACATAAAAGGGAGATAAATCGAGTTTATTAAGCATATAGCCTAACCTAAGGCTTTTGTAAAATATACAACTATATGAAAACAAATCGAATCATATTCTAGTGTTAAATCAGTGATTTCTAAACAATTGGGGAAAATCATCAAATATGCATACAATCGCTTCTACCAACGATAATGAATAGAAATTGATTACGAAGAGAAAATCATATAGAGATGCAACAAATTTATATAAAGGAGGATGCCATTTACAATATTCACCAATTGAAAGCAAACAGTAAATCATATTCCAACTACTAATGTAGTGCATGGAAATCAAAATTTCTACATATCGAACTCCTATAAAATGGAAAATTTACCAAGTGAAATTTCATGTTCATCGTTTTGCTTGAAATCAAAAGCCAGCATAAAAACATAAAAGGGAGATAAATCGAGTTTATAAAGCATATAGCCTAACCTAAGGCTTTTGTAAAATATACAACTATTTGAAAACAAATCGAATCATATTGTAGTGTTAAATCAGTGATTTCTAAACAATCGGGGAAAATCATCAAATATGCATATAATCGCTTCTACCAACGACAATGAATAGAAATTGATTACCAAGAGAAAATCATATAGAGATGCAACGAATTTATATAAGGGAGGATGTCATTTACAATATTCACCAATTGAAAGCCAACAGTAAATCATATTCCAACTACTAATGTAGTGCATGGAAATCAAAATTTCTACATATCAAACTCCTATAAAATGGAAAATTTACCATGTGAAATTTCATGTTCATCGTTTTGCTTGAAATCAAAAGCCAGCATAAAAACATAAAAGGGAGATAAATCGAGTTTATAAAGCATATATCCTAACCTAAGGCTTTTGTAAAATATACAACTATATGAAAACAAATCGAATCATATTCTAGTGTTAAATCAGTGATTTCTAAACAATTGGGGAAAATCATCAAATATGCATATAATCGCTTGTACCAATGAAAATGAATAGAAATTGATTACCAAGAGAAAATCATATAGAGATGCAACAAATTTATATAAGGGAGGATGTCATTTACAATATTCACCAATTGAAAGCCAACAGTAAATCATATTCCAACTACTAATGTAGTGCATGGAAATCAAAATTTCTACATATCGAACTCCTGTAAAATGGAAAATTTACCAAGTGAAATTTCATGTTCATTATTTTGCTTGAAATCAAAAGCTAGCATAAAAACATAAAAGCGAGATAAATCGGTTTATAAAGCATATAGCCTAACCTAAGGCTTTTGTAAAATATACAACTATATGAAAACAAATCGAATCATATTCTAGTGTTAAATCAGTGATTTCTAAACAATTGGGGAAAATCATCAAATATGCATATAATCGCTTGTACCAACGACAATGAATAGAAATTGATTACCAAGAGAAAATCATATAGAGATGCAACGAATTTATATAAGGGAGGATGTCATTTACAATATTCACCAATTGAAAGCCAACAGTAAATCATATTCCAACTACTAATGTAGTGCATGGAAATCAAAATTTCTACATATCGAACTCCTATAAAGTGGAAAATTTACCAAGTGAAATTTCATGTTCATCATTTTGCTTGAAATCAAAAGCCAGCATAAAAACATAAAAGGGAGATAATCGAGTTTATAAAGCATATAGCCTAACCTAAGGCTTTTGTAAAATATACAACTATATGAAAACAAATCGAATCATATTCTAGTGTTAAATAAGTGATTTCTAAACAATTGGGGAAAATCATCAAATATGCATATAATCGCTTCTACCAACGACAATGAATAGAAATTGATTACCAAGAGAAAATCATATAGAGATGCAACAAATTTACATAAGGGAGGATGTCATTTACATTATTCACCAATTGAAAGCCAACAGTAAATCATATTCCAACTACTAATGTAGTGCATGGAAATCAAAATTTCTACATATCGAACTCCTATAAAGTGGAGAATTTACCAAGTGAAATTTCATGTTCATCGTTTTGCTTGAAATCAAAAGCCAACATAAAAACATAAAAGGGAGATAAATCGAGTTTATAAAGCATATAGCCTAACCTAAGGCTTTTGTAAAATATGCAACTATATGAAAACAAATCGAATCATATTCTAGTGTTAAATCAGTGATTTCTAAACAATTGGGGAAAATCATAAAATATGCATATAATCGCTTCTACCAACGAAAATGAATAGAAATTGATTACCAAGAGAAAATCATATAGAGATGCAACAAATTTATATAAGGGAGGATGTCATTTACAATATTCACCAATTGAAAGCCAACAGTAAATCATATTCCAACTACTAATGTAGTGCATGGAAATCAAAATTTCTACATATCGAACTCCTATAAAGTGGAAAATTTACCAAGTGAAATTTCATGTTCATCGTTTTGCTTGAAATCAAAAGCCAGCATAAAAACATAAAAGGGAGATAAATCGAGTTTATAAAGCATATAGCCTAACCTAAGGCTTTTGTAAAATATACAACTATATGAAAACAAATCGAATCATATTCTAGTGTTAAATCAGTGATTTCTAAACAATTGGGGAAAATCATCAAATATGCATATAATCGCTTCTACCAACGACAATGAATAGAAATTGATTACCAAGAGAAAATCATATAGAGATGCAACGAATTTATATAAGGGAGGATGTCATTTACAATATTCACCAATTGAAAGCCAACAGTAAATCATATTCCAACTACTAATGTACTACATGGAAATCAAAATTTCTACATATCGAACTCCTATAAAGTGGAAAATTTACCAAGTGAAATTTCATGTTCATCGTTTTGCTTGAAATCAAAAGCCAGCATAAAAACATAAAAGGGAGATAAATCGGGTTTATAAAGCATATAGCCTAACCTAAGGCTTTTGTAAAATATACAACTATATGAAAACAAATCGAATCATATTCTAGTGTTAAATCAGGGATTTCTAAACAATTGGGGAAAATCATCAAATATGCATATAATCGCTTCTACCAACGACAATGAATAGAAATTGATTACCAAGAGAAAATCATATAGAGATGCAACGAATTTATATAAGGGAGGATGTCATATACAATATTCACCAATTGAAAGCCAACAGTAAATCATATTCCAACTACTAATGTAGTGCACGGAAATCAAAATTTCTACATATCGAACTCCTATAAAGTGGAAAATTTACCAAGTGAAATTTCATGTTCATCGTTTTGCTTGAAATCAAAAGCTAGCATAAAAACATAAAAGGGAGATAAATCGAGTTTATAAAGCATATAGCCTAACCTAAGGCTTTTGTAAAATATACAACTATATGAAAACAAATCGAATCATATTCTAGTGTTAAATAAGTGATTTCTAAACAATTGGGGAAAATCATCAAATATGCATATAATCGCTTCTACCAACGACAATGAATAGAAATTGATTACCAAGAGAAAATCATATAGAGATGCAACGAATTTATATAAGGGAGGATGTCATTTACAATATTCACCAATTGAAAGCCAACAGTAAATCATATTCCAACTACTAATGTAGTGCATGGAAATCAAAATTTCTACATATCGAACTCCTATAAAATGGAAAATTTACCAAGTGAAATTTCATGTTCATCGTTTTGCTTGAAATCAAAAGCCAGCATAAAAACATAAAAGGGAGATAAATCGAGTTTATAAAGCATATAGCCTAACCTAAAGCTTTTGTAAAACCATCGATATCAACATAAAAATTAATCTTATTCCAAAAGAAGAAAAAAAAACATGAAAATTAAAAGGAAAGGAAAATATAGAACCATCGAACCTTTAATGATAGTTATAAACTCAGGCAGAAAAGACACATCATTCACTCACTTCAAAGAATTCAAACATTCCCTTTGGGCCATTCCCGAGGAATCAAAATGTGCATTTCCCAATCCTCAGTATGTGTATTTATCTCGCACTTGTTCATTGCTTATGTAAACTTGTAGATACATTTAGTGGTACAGGCAGACTCTACCTTATTCATTAGAACCTAAGACCAGAGACATAACATATCCGATTTGTTTGAGACATATCTTGTGAATTTTGACCAAGATGGTATGAATCGATACTTACTTAAAGATGTGAATTTATACCTTCAACATTGGATGGATGGGATTTCGATTTGAAGGTTAGGTTAAATCCTCTCTGTTTGTTTCTGAAATATATATATATATATATATACCAAGTGATTGACACAAAAATATAAATATTCGAATGCCATCATATCGAAATGCTGTTCAAAGTGTTGTCTGCCTTTTAAAAGCAATTTCATTAGATAGATTTCGAAATGCACAAGTCTAATATACAATGCAGGAAAAGGGCAGAGTTAATGAGCAACAACACAACCAGTTCACACCTATAATAATGTTGAACATAAGCATGGAACCACTATAAACTATGCAACGCAAGAGGTGACTCACTGTACCAAATGCCTTACATAGAAATTGAATTCAATAAAAATCCAACAAATCCCACATACAGTGCATGCTAAGTGAACTCATATAAGTATTTATCAATAACAATAAGGAGCTTATACATTGAGTATCAAATGACAACCAAATATATATAACCTTCAGATAACTTGCAGACTTTAGGGGTGAGATCGCTACCTACAGCGAATTCTTTCCAAAACTTAAATGGAATACTAAATACGCTCCTGAGAATGAATGTTGGTTCGACATTTCTAGATCCTATCATAAGATAATCAATCAACATAAAAGACCTTCTAGAAATCTTCTACAACAAAACCCAATTCCTCTAGCTAAAAGAGAGAATTATAACAAGAAGCTCAAGACTATATAAGCAGATCTGTAAAAATTCTTTCACCTAATTTACTTCTAACATCATATCTAAAGCAGATGATTAAAAACGTTTTGATAAATACCTTCTATGGTGCAAAATTACATTAATTCTTGCATATCCCGTGACAATAAATAAGGGTTAAAGTTGAACCTGAAATCTTGTATCGAAAAGCTATTATCTGAAGCCGATGTCGAGTCTCTTCCAAGCTACCAGATGTCCTCAAGCAATTTATATGGAGCAGATGTTGAAGCTCTTCCGCGCTATCAGGCGTCCTCCTCCCTTTCCTCTTTCTTCAAAAACTATAGAAAAAGTCCTGTAAAATTATGAAAAGGGTCCTCCTCCTTGTATGATTGATGTTTCCCTTGCAAGTATGGCGTTGGAATTAATTCACAATGGAAAACTTAATTAAGGCCCACTCTCTCACACGATGAAAAATGAATAATAGAAACTTTTCCATTTGTATGCCCAACCACTCTTTGAATACTAACTACGTGCCAACTCTCGGCTCCAAGCCAAAATGGGAAAAAAAATGGCAGGGAGAATTAAAAGGAGCAATAAATGCTTTCCCATCATCACGACTGACAACCCCTTCGAATTCATTAATTCTTTCCTTAAAAATTTTCCATGCAAGATTGATTTGACATTCAACCGTTCTAGAAACTAATTGCCTATTTCTTGTTTACTTGCGATTGTTATCATTATTATTTTTACTACTTATTATTTATTTTATTTTAATATTATATTATGGCTATATTTATTTACAACTGTATTGATATTTCTATATTTATTTATCAAACTGGTGCTAGTTCAGGGACACATTTTGATGACATTTTTTAGCAAAGGAATGATATTTCATAGCATCTTCAAAGCTTGCAGCATTTATATTGAGGTTAAAAATAGCTTCATCTAGAAGCCATCTTTGAAGTCTTTGGATATAGATATTTTTGACAAAAGTAAAAATTGATATTATTAGTAACTTATTTAGGGTATAGAAATTCAACAAGTAAATAGATACAGGAATTTAATCTTAGAAAAAATCTTAGATATAAATAAATAATAAATTGTACAAAAGTGACGAAACGTCATTCTAATTTTTTTTGAGCTCTTGCTTGATTATCGTTGTTAATATGCTTCTATCTCCATGAGTGATTTATGATGAATATCCTCGTCCAATCTTAGAACCACAGACATGATAAGTTGGTGAAGAGCAAGTGCTTCATAAACCTTTTAACATTTCAAAACTTTAGTTTTCACAAATTATAATAAATTATACATGATAAGCAATAATGAGATTAATAGAGGATGATATTTGAAGCCTTAATTCTAAACAATATACATCTATGCATTGGTACACATCATCCAATTCCTCATTTGATACTTGTTTTACAAGAATTAATAAGAGTTTTTATCTTAGAAGGCTTCCTCTGCCTATTTGTTACGCCCATAAGGTAAAAGTATAGTTGTATCTGGACTTGAGAGCATCTTAAATGCATTTAGAAATGAATCTACCACTTCAAAACATTACATCATATCAGTTGCTATTACCAGGTCAAAGGGGCCCACCAACATTTCAGATCTACTTCTCTAGCTAAAACATTTATTTTGAGAAGATCAAGATTCTTTAGAAAATCAGTAATCTGGACTGACGAAGCTCCAAGGTAAGCTGCAACAATGCCTGCAAAATATTGAGGCAAAGTAGTTGAATTCAACTTGAAAATTGATAATCGTTTGCAGGTATTATCATTTAAGATTGGATGTGAACTTGACCTCACAACCATACATCAAAATTCAAACTCTATCTTTGTGAATTGTATGAAATTTCATTGCATATTTCAGAAGAAGTTGTCAATATTAGATGATAATATCTTTGTGAATTTTATGAAATTTTACCAACTCTGCTTATATTGAAGAGCTCCTTAGGTAATTGAGGATCCACTCTACAGATTTCAGAAGAAGTTGTCAATCTTCTATGCTATAAATCTGCAGATTAAAGTGTTCCATTAGCGATTGAGGCTATATTAATTTAATTTATTCAATGTAGATTGCACTATAGGATTTGAGTCCATATTCTGTGTCCACATGCTACTCCATTGATATACAAAACTCTAAGAGTGATTACTTAAGATAGTTCCACATGACTTCACTCCTAAATTCCCTTCCATGCCCTATAACACAACATTAAAAATTATTTAATCATGCACTTAATAATCAATTGGAGCAGCAGGCCTAGCTCGATTGGCTAAAGCATCCTATTGCAAGCAAGAGATCAAGAGGTCTAGTCTCCCCACCGTCCCCGTGGTACCGGAGGGCGTATCACGAAAAAAACGCACTGCAGCTTATAGGCAGCTTATAAGGGGACGGATACCCGCAGTCTAAAAAAAAATATGATTAATCAAATAAAAAAAAGGATACATGTTTAATTTGATCAACCTCTTGAATTCCTCCCAATTTTTTACTGACAACTCTTTAACTATCTAAATTCAATCTTGACGACTCCCTTGGCACCATGATAATCCTTCATCAGCTAGTTTATATTGGACAAGTGCAGTTTGTGGCTCTTCACTTCCAAAATGAAAGTAAATCTCAGGTTGCTGAACCAAAGGAAATATAGAAAAAAGAAGTCACCCATAATGAAATACAAAAAACAAATGACAGTCACCCATAATGAAATACAAAAACAAATGCAAGTCACTCATGATGAAATTGAGAAACAAAGAGCAGAGACTCGCAATGAAATACAAGTGGAAGAAAACTAAAGCACTATTTTCCTGACTATGTATATAAAATGGATGAAGGATGGGCAGAAAAAAGAGAAAAGTACTTAAACTCAAACTGTTAACTGGGCATATTAATAAAAGGTTCCTTAACATAAAAAACACATCGCCTCCACTTGGTCAGAACTCTAAGTTAAAGCAACATTGTTTGTAGGAGGTGTAAAGAATGTTTTATTTTTTCTTTGTCTTTGCTTGGATTGATTTTCGTTGAACATAACATCCTTATATTTATGCAATGTGGATTACGGTAGATTTACCTGCATGAGCTTGCTTTTACGTTTCTGATAGGATACAACCTTACTTTATATCTATATGTTGGTAGGTGTTTAGATTTATGTCCAGAGATATAGCCAAAAAAGTGCTATTTCAATATAAAATTAAGCCAACAAACCATATGGAGGCAAAACCAACACTAACTGCAAATTGTTGAAAAAAAAAAACGATTTTAGGTGTTAGGAAAGTAAAGAGAAACAGAATATATTTGCCCATTAAATATGTCCTGAAACATAAAATATTTCTGACTTTTAGTTTATTTTTTCCTTTTACTTTCTTGAGCGGGTGTATAAGATTCATTCACAGTTGCCATTAGCTAAAAAGAAAATCAAAATATTCAGTCTTCTTTAAGCACTTTGAAAATACTAATGTCTTCCCTCTGCCACTGGGGATCTAAATCCTCCTAATAAATTTCAGCTCACTTGAAACCCCTCTCCTTCAAAAGGTAAAACAGTTCAGGAAAAATGATTTATATCTGCATGCGAGCCATTTTATTCAAAAATAGACGCATGCCAATTGACAAACTATTTGATAAAATGCTTTTCTTCGAAATATAGAAGGATAGAAACACAAACAATGCACTTTAAACTGTTTGACAAAATGTTTCATTCTAAAATAAAGAAGCATAGACAACGCACTTGAACTGTTTGACAAAATGTCTCATTCTAAAATGTAGAAAGGAAGACAATGCATTTGAACTGCTTGACAAAATGTGTCATTCTAAAATGTAGAAAGAAAGACAATGCATTTGAATTTGTTTATGACAGAAAGGTTTGACAACTAAATGTGAGTTGCAAATGCACTGGTACAAGAGCAGAAAATAGATAGAATTTTTGTTGTAGGTAGCTATTCTATCAATTTAAAAAAGATACATACAAACATTGTTTCAAAATATATGTGCATCCATAATCGTGCTTCATAAATCAGAGTACTGCCCTCCAAAATAACATTATCAAAATCATATTTTAAATCTCTGTGAACTCGACAGATAGACAACCATGTGTAAATAATGTTGCCTGAAAATCCCAAACACTAAATTAATCCAACACAAAATACCAATTCATGATACTTCTCTTTCAAAAATGGAACCAATAAAATGAACTTGACAATTTATCTTGATATTATACTTTTATCGAGTCTGATAGCACATACCTCCTATTCAGTAATTTTATACCATTATAGTTTGTACTGCTGTTGGCCAATGGCTGGAAGTATAAAGAATTCTACAAGAGTGAAATTGGTATAATTACTGCTGATGTTTGATAGTAAGAAAAAGATAAATCAGACTATTTAATTTTAAAATTAAAATTACTTTTGAATATAAAGACTACAATAAAACCTAGGAGCTCACATTCCAACACGAGTTACCTACAAGGGACAAGCCCAAACTTGATACTCAGTGATATGAATCTTACATACCTGAAGAAGTTGCCTAGAAAATTATAGTAAACAACAATGCACAGAGAAATACTGGCGTGTCTACCTCTACCATTGCCATTACAACAAAACTCTTCTCCCTTCCTGCTAAGATTGATAAATTGCTTACTATGGTTGTTTGTACATTTATCCACTTAGTAGATGGAACTACTAAAATAAAACCACCACCCTGCTTTCTACTTCGAATAGCTACATGGTCACATTGATTGCTTCATAACAAGTTCACTTAAAACCATTGGAAGAGTTGTCACTGTCATCTCTAATAACAAGTGTGAGTAACTACAATTAATGACAACAGGACTCTTGAGCTTGTACCTTACTTCAGAAGCACATGCCCATATAAGGGTGTGTATATGTTAAATGTTTTTAAATTAGGCAGTTGGCTGCAAAAACATCTTTCAACTTGTAAAGGATCATGCTTCTTGCCTTGCCTTGGGTTGCCTCAAGTTGTACCATGAATTAAGCTCAATATTTTGTCTTCTTACAATACAATCCCTGCTAAATGTTGTCGGGTCATTTTAAAATGGGTTGGAAACAGTGCTGCTTTTCAGACTTCTAAAATAACTGCTACAACAATTCGTACAATTATCTTCAAGCTTAGGTTGATTTGTTCTGTATATTTATTCTAGAGCTTTATGCTATGAACTACAAAAAAAAATGTTTGAACAGTAAGAGGTTTTACAATATGAGGATGGATCAGGCTGCCACAGTCATGCTGATTTTGCTTCTGCTGCTGCTGATGATGAATGCCCCTGTATCCTCTGCTTCAAGTCAATTGTCACCTGGTTTGTCACTTCTCTTTCAACCATTGTGCACATTAATATATTTTGAGCCATTTATAGTGATCCTTATTTCAGTGGAGAAGGAGCCAAATTTGTCTTCTATTATTTTATTTTATAAAACTTATTATATGATATCTATTTAGAGGATAAACATCTAGATTTCTAGATTTAACAACCTTTTTCAACCGAGAGCAATTTTTTTGTAATTGCACTTTTATTATTAAACTCAAAATTTGTAACTGCAGACAAGAGACATGAAATAGGAAAAGTGAAAAAATTTCCTGACCACCACCAGGCAACATTCATTTATCTCTGGTCAAAAGCCTTTATCTAATAAAAAACATCCAACAAAAATGTTGACATGTCTGTTAATGATAACATTCATTTATCTCTCAGTTAGTTAACGTAAAAAATTCTTGGGATATGCTTAGTTAGGGCTGATAAACCCACTTGACTGATCTTTGTGATATTGTAGGTTTCAGAGCATACAAAAAAGGAAAGCAAAAGCCAATCCATGGGTGGAAAAGAAACTTGTGAAGATGAAGAGTTCTATCACACTGCTAATTTTAAATCTGGGCATTAGAATTTTTAGAGTGAAGATATAAAACCAACATATTTGCCTGTAAACTTGTCAGATTATTTCTCCAGTGCAATACTGCACTTCTATTAATTTAGGAAAAGTCTTCTACACATCATATGCACACTATTTTACAATATATTGAAATTCAGTACATGTATTAACTTTATGTTGGTTTTCATTTGAACTATTTATAGAAATCTTCTGAATCTCTTTTTAGAAAGATTTATTCTTTATGATAAAAAACATGCAAATTATCTGCCTTTTCCAAGTTTGCCAAGTTCAAATCTGTTTTCTTTATCTTGTTTTCATACATACCACTAATGGGAATTATGTCCACACCCTGGGCCTTCAACTCCTTGGCCTTCTCAACAAACCCTTGAACATGTTTCAGACTGCAACAACCACATTTAATTATAAAATAATAATAATGATTTAGCAATCACTTCTGCACAATAAAATAAACACCACCCCCACCATAAAACCCTAATAAATCCTAAATTTTTTTATAAAACCCAAATTATGCCAACAAGACTCCTATGGGACAAAATTTGAAGAAAAAACCCTAATTAATGTTTTCGACAAAAGTCAGAAATGCATCCACCTGCAGACATAAGTGAACTCGTCAGAACACCAAAGAGAAGGATCTTCTTTCCAGCTGCCAGAGTGAACAAAGGCTTGTTGCAGATTGCCCTCTGTTAACATAGGAGAGGGTTCCATCTTGTTAGAACTTTTGAACAAAGAATGTGTGTGATGATAGTGATAATAAACTATACAGCAGTGGAAATAATCACAGGAAAAAAAAACAAGGGAAACAGAGCAAAATAGAGTATATAAAAGATGCTCATGAAACCAAGAATAAACAAACACAACAATATATAATAGTAGAGCCCAAAAACTGAATGTTGCTGCTGCACAATAAACAAAACCTTTCTTATTTTCTCTTTGCTTACAAAAAAACAATTACAGATGCCTTTATAAATAGAGGTCTTAGAATTCTCTAGAAATACTTTGCAGTCAAAAAGCATGCATAAAATGTGGATGAGGGAGGAGAGATTAGACTGTCGGTGGAAGAGAAAGGTGGTGAGAAGC
Source organism: Sequoia sempervirens (assembly GCA_007258455.2). Taxonomy (NCBI): domain Eukaryota; kingdom Viridiplantae; phylum Streptophyta; class Pinopsida; order Cupressales; family Cupressaceae; genus Sequoia; species Sequoia sempervirens. The sequence goes on along the minus strand of VDFB02120331.1, from coordinate 24,405 downwards.
TTCCATTTTAAATCCTGTAGTTGGGAGAAACTTCTATTCTAAATGTTGTTTGACCAAGCTACAAGCTTTATTCTGCACCTTTATTTACTTCATGTCACGCGTTTAACATTCTCCCACTTGAAGCAAATGAAGGGTTATGAATAAGTTGTAATCATCAAGTCACCCCTAGGCCTAACATGTCTCTACATAGCTCATGCTTTTCTTTTGGCAGAATTTTAGTGAGCATATCTGCAGGGTTCTTATCTGTATGGATCTTTTCCAAGTATAATTGTACTTCCTCCAACACATGCCGAATCCAATGATACCTCAAGTCAATATGTTTGGTTTGTGAGTGAAAAGATGGATTTTTCACCAAGTGAATGGCGCTCTGATTGTCACAATATAACACATACTTGTCCTATTTTATTCCTAGCTCTCCTAGGAATCGCTGCATCCACAACATCTCTTTGCAAGATTTTGTCACAGCTATATACTCTGCATCTGTTGTGGAGAGAGCTACTATTCATTGTAGCCTGGATACCCAAGATACCGCAACACCTGCAAATGTATCCAAATAACCAGTGGTGGAATTTTTAGTGTCCAGGTCTCCAGCCATATCTGCATTTGTAAATCCTTCAAGCACCATATCAGTATTGCCAAAACATAAACATTAATGACTAGTACCCTTGAGATACCTGAAAAATCCACTTTACTGCTTCCCAGTGTTGTTTGCTCGGATTTGTAAGGAACTTGCTCACTACTCCCACTGAATGTGCAACATCCGGATGAGTGGATACCATGGCATACATCAAGCTACCAACTACAGAAGCATAAGGAATCTTTTTCATTTCTTCCTTCTCCGTGTCATCATAAGGGAATAAATTGGTACTCAATTTGAAATGAGAAGCAAGAGGTGTACCAACTAGCTTGGTGTCCTTCATATTAAATCTGTCTAGCACCTTTTCAATATTTTTTTCTTGTGACAGACACAATTTTTTCTCCTTTCTATCACGAATGATCTTCATGCCTAATATTTGTTGTGTTGGACCCAAATCCATCATTGCGAACTAACTGCCCAAATCCTTCTTTAACCTGTTAATCATATTCTTATCCTGTCCAACAACTAACATACCATCCACATAGAATAGTAATATAATAAAATTTCCCTGATCATATCTCTCAAGTGATGTAGACACAATGATCAACCTCTAGTCTATTAAAACCATGCTCCAACATAAATGAATCAAATTTCTTATACCACTGGCGAGGTGCCTGCTTCAACCCATAGAGACTCTTCAACCTGCAAACCAGGTTATCTTTACCTTTTATTTTGAATCCTTCTAGCTGCTCCATGTAAATCTCCTCTACCAAATCTCCATGAAGGAAGGCTATCTTTACATCTAATTGTTCACACTCCAAGTCTAAAGCAGCAGTAAGACCAAGAATAACTCTAATGGATGACATTTTAACAACAGGTGAAAATATTTCAGTGAAGTCAATACCTTCTTTTTGAGCAAATCCCTTCACTAACAGCCTTGTTTTGTATCTTTCCTTCTTCTCATCACCCACATGCTTGATCTTGTACACCCATTTGTTTTGTAGGGATTTTCTTCCTTTTGGAAGCTTTACCAACTCCCAAGTTCTATTTTCCAGCAAGGAGTTCATTTCAAGTACTCCATTGCTTTCTTCCATTCTTTTCTATGCTCATGTTTACAAGCTTCCTGAAAACCATCAGGTTCACCTTCATCAGTTAACAAAATATAGTTTGAGGGCGTATACCTTTGTGAAGGCTTATGAGGCCTAGTGGATTTGTGAACCAACTATGGTGTTGTGTTTTTAGGTTGAATCTCTTGTAAAGGCTCCTGCAAGGTTTCTTCTTGTTGTTGTTGTTCCACATTCTCCTCTTGTTATTCATCATACTCTTGATCTTGCTGCCCATTTTCTTACATTGGTGGGATATTTTCTTGTTGTTCTTCAAACGGTCTATCAACAATTTTCTTAACCTCCAAATTACCTGTAGTCTTCTTAAACATCTCTAACTCATTAAATATAACATCCCTAATTCTAATAATCTTATGTTTAACTGGATCCCATAAACGATAACCAAATTCACCATCTGCATATCCCAAGAAAATGCATTTCATAGATTTATCATCTAGCTTAGTTCTATTCTCTTTGGGAATATGCACAAATGCTTCACATCCAAAGACTTTCAAGTGTGAATAATTCACCTTCTTACCAATTGATCCAAAATTCTTCAAGAATGTCATCGTCCAAGGCTGTAGTAGGAGATTGATTTATGAGATAACAAGCTGTCCTCACCACTTCTGCCCAAAAATGCTTTTCTAAACTAGAATTTGACAACATACTCCTTACCTTCTCCATGATAGTGTGATTCATCCTTTCTGCAACACCATTTTGTTGAGGAGTACAAGGGATAGTCTTCTCATGCTTAATTCCAAACCTATTACAATATTCCTTGAATGCATTTGAGCAGTATTCTCCACCATTATCTATCCTCAAGCACTTGAGCAATTTGTTAGTTTCTCTTTCAACAACATAATGGAACTTTTGAAATATCTCAAATACATCATCTTTGCTTTTTATGGGGTAGGCCCAAACCTTTCTAGATGCATCATCTATGAATGTTCAAAGTATGATGCTCCTAATGATTTAATATTAACAGGACCAAATACATCTGAGTGTATCAATTCTAACAATTTTTTCTTCTGTTCATGACCAACTCTAAGAAATCAAACTCTTCGTTGCCTACCATAAATACAATGCTTACTGTATACACCTTAAAATGGTCACATCATATTGTCTGGTAATTAATTAAATATTTTTAATATTTAATTAAAATCTTCGAATTCTATCTGCGTATAAATAAATATAAATAATTTATTTATATTTCTTCATTCTTTCATTTCGATTAAATAAATAAGTTTATTTAATCATCTTTTCATATTCATTTCTTAATTAATTAAATAAACATTACGATTTATTTATATTAATTATCAATAATCTTTGTTTGAATATCTTATTCAAATAAAGATTAAAATATTATTCTTCTTCTAAATATCATTTACAATTAAATATTCCAAAATATTTAATTATTTCCTCTAATCCAATTTAGATATTCATTCTTAAAATCATTTCAAAATTCCTCTAATTCGATTCAAAAATCTATTCATAATTAAATATTTCCAAAAATATTTAATTAAATCTTTTAAATATTTCAAATTCTTCTAAAGTCACATCATAATTAAATATTACAAAATATTTAATTAAATCTTCCATAGTTTTCAAAAATCAAAAATCAAATGCAATAAATAAATAAATTTATTTTAATTTATTTAATTTGGGATTTATCTTCAACTCCCGGGAAGCAAACGGTTGAAACAGAAAATTAAATTTCTCTGTTTCTGTGCAGGTTTGTTCCCGTGGGTTGAAGACAGGAATCCATCCTTCTCTCCAACCTCTCAACCTCCCCCATTTTCTTCTCAACCTCTCCATCTCTCACCATTCAAACTTACCAGACAATCTCACAGCCGTAGATTCTTGCCAGCCGGGATGGAGCCTGCAAAAATCTATAAATACAGCTGTCGGGAGCTCCAAATCATATAGAAGTTTAAGCAAGTAAACTATAGGCAAATTTCATAGCATCCATAGCATTCATAGAGTACTTTCATAGCATAAATAGCATAGAATCATAGCAATAGCAATAGAATCATGATATCTCTTATTCACAGCCCCTGTGCATAATCCACAGCCCCTGTCCATATCCGTATCATCAATCTCATCTTCATCAGCATATAGAATAGTAAAGCATTCTCATTTGCATACTCGTTCTACAAGTTGCCATTTGAAGGAAGCCTAGCTTACATAATCTAAGAGCAATAGCTTCAAAAGAATCACTGTAGATAGAGAAAATGGGACGGCTCTGAAGAATACTGGTTTGCTTAATTTTAGTTAGTTTTCTTTAGATTAATGTTTCATTTGGTGTTTTTGTTTTCAATTAGATTAACATAAATAAACATTACACATTTTTGGCGCCCACCGTGGGGCTCTTGCCCCCTTTTTAACATCTTTTTGCAGCTTCTTTTGACTGATTACAGGAAAAAAATAGCGGAATAGCGCAAACAACACGTTTCGGGAAGGTCACCTCCAGATTAGCGCATTTGAAGACTGTTGCAGCGCCCTTAACTGTTTTTGCAGCGCCTTTAACTGTTTTTACAGCGCCCTTAACTGTTTTTGCAGCGCCCTTAAATGTTTTTGCAGCGCCCTTAACTATTTTTGCAGCGCCCTTAACTGTTTTTGCAGCGCCCTTAACTGTTTTTGCAGCGCCTATAATGTCTGTTGCAGCGCAACTTTTAAAAGGCAGCTTTGTAATTTGTAATTGTAAAAAAATCTAACTGATTCCGACGCAGCCGCGGACAGTTAATAATCTAAAAGGATAAAAAGAACCAATCCTAGGGTAGTCATTTAAATGCATAAAATTAACCAATCCTAGGGTAGTCATTTAAGCATAAAATTAACCAATCCTAGGGTAGTCATCTAAGGTAAAACGAAGCAATCCTAGGATAGACACTTCATTTTTCAATTTAGGCTTAAAATGAATTTTCTGTTTATGTGAAGCAACATCTTCACTTAGTTTAGAAAATTTTCATTTGGTGCTTAACAATTGAACCTTTGTTTGCTTTGTCTTCGGTGATAGGCCTATGCTCTCCCCTTAACTGGGTGATCAAAATGCCAAACTCACCAATTTCCTTTTATGCATTTTACAGCTTTATTAAAACCTTGTAGAGAGCCTGCTCTTGTGGGAAAAAGTACTCACCCAAGAGGAACGACTCAAGTGGGTTCAAGCCAAAGCCAGGCTATTCCACCCCACTCTAAAATTTAAAGCAAAATTGGGGAAACCCTCTTTTGACGGTAGTGTGCATTGATAACCATCCCCAAAGCCTTTGTTCTAAAGGTAGGGAGGTCTCTCGAGGGAGTCTATCATTTGCCGCACCGAACGGAAATCCTTACTACGAACCTAGTGTAGTAACTAACCGAGTCAGTTTCCGAACATTGTTTCAATCACAGTGCAGGGGAGGGAAGAATCTACCCCCAAGATACTCACCATATAACTGCCAAGGATTGTTTGCTCAGGGGATCCGGTATCCACTTCCGTCACTCTGAGTACGCACCTGGAAAAGACAAAAACACGGGCGCCCTTTCGGGGGTGACACGGCTGTGTGAGTCGACGCAGTTCTAAGATGTGGGCTGTTGATTGCTATGATGACCTACTTGAGAACTAAGAGTGAGTCTGTTTGAAGTGCTTGTCATGTGTAAAACCCGTTAAAACACTTTTTGAAAAACATTTTGGTTATACACTTGATGTTTAGCATAGGACTTAAAACAACTGTTTTAAATTTGTTTGATGTGTTTTCACTACATTAATTTAGATAAAGATCATCCAAAACACTCATTATCATATTGATCAATCTCATGTTACGAGATTGGAAATCCACAAAATTTGTAAAGAAATCCGTTTCCAAAAGGATTAAGAAGCCAAAGAAACCCCTCAACCACAAGAAATTATTGAAGAAGCAACGATTCCTATATCAAAGTCGAAAAGTCTTACTCAAATATAGAACTTTTCTTCATAGGTATCATGATTGTGTTAGAGGTCTTTCAGATGATTATGCCATAGAGCCCTTGTATTCACAAGCTTATTTTCAAAGAAGAGCCCTTTCTCAAAGGCATAACCATAGTCAACGCATCCGTTTCAGTTATATTCCCCAACCCGCAATCGAATATTCTACTCGTCCAAATCAAATTTTGCAATAGAGAACTTAGAATACATTAGGCATCTATCATAAAATCCATCATTTTACAAAGCCATGATCAAAATTTCATAAAGTGCAAAACCATCCTTTTCTTGATCTTTTGCTTATATTCCCGCTAACAGGATTTTCATCCTTTCACTTAGGGAACAACACAAGCTATAAGATTAGAAATTTTGTGTAAGTCATAGAATCTTCATTCTATCTTGACTTTCATATATATCACATAAATTGCACTATTTCACTCTTTTGATCAAAAGTGAGTAAAATTTGGACACAAATCTATGCCTGTCTTCACGAGATCTCAAAAACAAATGGAAAAAGACGAGGGAGAAACCACAACTAGTAAAATGGGTGACCGAAATGAAAAAGAAGAGGAAACATTTAATCTTGATGATTTAACAGAAGAAAAGCTTCAAGAAGCAGAACAAGATCCCCAATTCCATACTCTTATGGAAAGAATTCTAGAACGTAACAAAGAAAAATATTTTCTTTCATTAGCTAATCAAGGAGCTAAGTTGCCTCACACCTTTGACATAGAAGGGATTAAACAAAATCCTGAAACTCCTCCTAATGACTTTAGTGCTCTTAACCAACAGATAAAAGAATTACAAGGGAAAATAAAGGAAATGCAAGGAGGTACAACAAAGAAATATGTTTTGGAAGACATATCTCCTTATCCATTTGATAGGAGTCTTCAAATGATCTCATTTCCAAAACATTGTGAAATTCCTAAGTATGATAGGTATAATGGAAAAACTGATCCCATTGACCATGTTAGGGATTTCCGAAACATGAGTCTTGAATTCGCCTATGACGATACTTACTTGATGCAATTATTTCCACAAAGTCTAGGTGTACAATCCATGGAGTGGCTTTCAAAAATCACTCCACCTATCAAAACTTTTGAGGAGTTGATAAATCAGTTTATCTCACAATACTCCTACAACATTCAACACCAAATAACAATGCTTGATCTTTGTAAAGTGAAACAAAAAGTAGGAGAACCCTTTACTACATTTTTACAAAGGTGGAGAAGGTTATTTGCACGATATTCTTGTCCTATTCCTGAAAAGGAAAAGATGGATATCTTTATCAATAGCCTTGATCCAGAATTAAGCTATAGGCTTAACCTTCATTGTCCTCATAACTTTGAAAAACTGATTGAAAACGCAATCACCATTGAAGGGGCCTTGGTTAAAAGGGGAGTGATAAAACTTGATAATCCAAGTACATCAAATCAAAATAGCAACGATAAAACAAGGTTTTGGAATAGAAACAAAAATGTTGTTAATGATGGTATAGTGGATGCAAATAATCTACGAACAAGACCATCTATTTTCAATCTATCAAGTGCTCCACGAAACAATCTACAAGGAAATACAATTCAACAAGGAAACAACAATCAACAAGGACAAATTTCCAAGCAAGAGAACATGACCAATCAAAATACCAATCAAAATCGTGGTAATTTCAATAATAATCTTGGCAATACCCAAATATCAAATCCGTCTAGACCTTCATTCTTTTCAAATCGACGGACTTTTACTGCTTTGGGTCAATCTCTTGAGTCTGCTCTCAAGGAGCTTCTTGATAATAAGGTTATCACCTTACCACCACAAAGAGATTATGAGCCACGAGTTAAACCACCATCATGGAATGACTCGTATTATTGCAATTATCATCGATGTAAAGGTCATAGAACAAACAATTGTCAAGCTTTGAAAAATCTAGTACAAGATTTAATTGACAATGGTACTATTACAATTGAGGGACATCATACCAATGATGATCATCAAGCATTCAAAGATCCTTTGCCAAACTACCAAAAGGGGGAAACATCGGATACCAAAGCCAAAAGCATACATAATGTTGAAGACAATATAATCCGTCACATTTACACGGATGATAATCGGATTAATGTTATCAAAATCAAAGGAAAACAAGAATATCAACAGGTTAATGTAACAACAAGAGGTCAAGCAAAGGTTGTTTTAAAAGGAAGTTCATCTAAAACAACTATTTCTTCTCCAACTCAGTATAATCTGGTTGATCAATTGAGAAAAACATCAGCTCAAATATCCATTCTTGAACTTCTTAAAATATCCCCCATACACAAAAATATTTTAGAAGAAGCTCTTGTAAACACAACTGTTGATACTGATCTAGATGCAAACAAATTTCAAGCCATGGTGGGACATTTATCTTCCCCCACTTGTCTTTCATTTTCTGACAAAGATGATGCCTCTATGACACATCCACATAATTCCTCGCTCTATCTTGAAGTCATGATCCATAAACATCGGATTAGATGTGTCTTAATAGATGGAGGAGCCGGTTTGAATATTTGTACCTTAAAATTAATAAATGCCTTAGGAATTTCAGAAAATGAAATTGATCCACGAAGGAAGATAACCATCAAGGCATATGATGATGAAGAAAGAGCTTCTAAAGGATTAATATTACTACCTATCAGAGTGGGACCTGTTGTGAAGAATACCTTTGTCAGGTTCTAGATCGAGATCTGTCTTATAATATACTTTTGGGTTGTCCGTGGATCCATGATATGCAAGCAGTACCATCAACATATCATCAATGTATCAAGTTTCCATATGATGGACAAGAAATAACTATACAAGCTGATTACAATAGTACCCAAACTTGTTCAAATCTTAGAGTAACTCAAGATGTCTTTGTGACACACAATAGAGAAGCTCTTGTCGTTTCTTCTTCCAATTTACAAGTCCAATTGCAAGAATTGACAAAGAATCTTGATACTAAGCTGAAGTTTAAAGACAAAGGGGTAGGTGAATATTCACTATCTCTTTTTACTTTACCTCCTTCTCCAAGATCACATGGTTTACCAACTTTATCAAATCAAAAAGATTGCAACCGCTTCTACATCTCAAGCTTCTATGCCAATCACAAAGTTTGATGGAAAATTCATTAGAGAAAATACCACTGAAGAAGAAGCTGAAGATAGGGACATCCTAAATTGGCTATACAAAGATGAAGATGAATCTCTCTTGCACATTAAGTTGCCTAAAGAACAATATGGTAAGGGGTACGCTATCATGCAAAAGATGGGTTATGAAGGGAATGGTCCTATAGGAAAACGAAGAGAAGGAATTGTGGAACCAATTCAACCTATTTCAAAGCATTCAAGTGATAAAACAAGACTTGGATATGGTAAAGATAAAGAAGAACCTACTTCACAGCAGACATCATTAATTCATGAAGGAGGATCCGTGTCAGATAAATCTCATGAATCAGTTTACCAATTGCAAAATAGTTCAGATACTGATTCTAATGAATATGAATGGGACACCATTTATAATGATGAATTTTGGAGGGATAAACAAGTTGATACTATACACAAATATGCACCTGTTCTTATACAAGGAGAAGGCTCAAGGCCTCCACTCGATTATGTTTTACAAAGTGATCATGACTCAAGTGAGGAAGAATCAGATTCTAACGAGATTGATAATCAACAAGAGAATACTATCATAGACCTTGTCTACCATGAGGATGATAACCATAACATGACTTTGACAATTCAAGACCTTACCCAACCTAATGATCCTATGCCCTTAGTTTATCCAAAACTTATAGATTGGGACATTGACGCACCTATCCATATTCCTACATTCAGTAATGATGAAGATGTTATAACTTTCCTTTGTTCCTCAAATGAAGAAAACAATTGTTTCATTCAAGAATCTTATACTCATGAGTTTGACAAGGAGAGTTTCAAGTCTCTTAGCTACAAAATAAATGAAATAAAAGATGGATCTATTGGTGAAAACCGAAAAATGGCAGTGATAGATCAAAACAAGAGAAAAGTAAAGAGCGAATCTGACAGTGAAAACCTTTCTGAGGCACTGAAGGATGAGAAACTTGACACTCTTCCCAAGTATTATCATGAAAGATCTTCTATTTTGATCCGAATAACCAACAAAATCGTCAACATAAGTGCAATGAGGCGACCAAAGTTTTGAAAATTGTATACATTAACGGTTAGAAGAAGTCGAAATTCATGCAATTCTTGAGGATAATCAAAATTAACTTTGCTTGGTCATATGTTGATATACGGGGTTAGATCCTAATCGATAATGCATCATTTATCTATCAAACACAGGATAAAGCACATGAAAGCAAAGCTTAGAAAGATGCATCCACATGTTGCATTATTGGTCAAAAGAAGAATTAAAGCTTTTGGATGTTGGATTCATTGAACTATTGAATATCTGAGAATGGATTTCAAACATTGTACTGTTCAAGCCGGATGGAAGGATGGAGTTTGTATGCAGATTTTGAGGATTTAAATAAAAGCATGCCCTAAAGATGATTTTCCCTCGCCCAACATGAGCTTATGATTATTGACTTAGCTGTTGGCCAATACAATACATTCCATTAATGGATGGATTTTTAGGATACAACCCAGGATAAAAGATTGCACCGAAGATCAAGATAAAAAGCATTCACATGTCCTTGGGGTACCTATTCTTGGAATGTAATGCCATTTGGGTTAAAGAATGCTGGAGCTACTTATCAAAAGAGTAATGACAACTATTTTTTTCATGATATGATGCATACATTCATGGAGAGGAATTATGTTGATGATTTACTTACCAAATCTCATACGAGATGAAGACATAATCTTATTAAAATGTATTTATCGAGAATGGGAAATTTCAATGTTGACTAAATCCAAAGAAATGTGTCTTTGGTGTTACATCAGGAAAACTCCTAGGGTACATTGTTTCAGAAAAGGGTATAGAAGTTGATCCAGAAAAGGTACAAGCTATAATGGACATGCCTCCACCACGAAATATCAGTCAATTAAGATCCTTGCAAGGAAGATTACAGTCCATCAGAAGGTTTATAGCTCAACTAGCAGACAAAAGCTTGCCATTCACACATCTATTGTATAAAAATGTTCCATTTAAATGGGATGACAAATGTGAAGCGACGTCAATCCGAGATCAAGCAATATCTTCTAGCATCTACCGGTTTTAGTTCCACCTATTCCGGAGAGCCACTCATACTCTATATTTCAGCAACAAAAAGAAAGTATCTTTAGAAGCATTGCTAGCACAAAGACTCTACATGTAAAGAAAGGGGCTATATATTATGTGAGAACCTTAACAAGACATGAGTTAAACTACAGTTTCATTGAAAAAGCTTGTCTTGCAGTAGTGTTTTCTTCTCAAAAGTGGTGACATTATATGTTGTCTCATACAGTTAAGTTAATAACAAAGATAGACCCATTGAAATACCTATTAAGCAGAGCTACTTTAATAGGAAGACTTGCAAAATGGGTAATGATCTTAAGTGAGTTTGACATTCACTATGTAGATTGAAAAGCCATTAAAGGACAGGTCATTGCAGATCAGTTGGCTGAAGCTCCTTTACAAGAAGACAATCCAATGCACATTGATTTTCCTGATGCAGATGTCTTTACAGCAACAATTCATAGGCCATGGGCATTGTACTTTGATGGATCTTATACACAATATGGCTCGGGGGCAGGGATTCTTTTTGTTACACCTGAAGGACATACCATCTCACGATCATATCAGTTGATGTTTCCTTGCACAAATAACATAGTCGAATATGAGGCATTACTCATAGGATTGAAGATAGATTTGGAATGGCAAATTACAGAGCTGGAAGTTTATGGTGATTCACAACTTGTCATTAATCAAATTAATGATGATTATCAAACTAAAGATGATAAGTTGCTACCATACAAGAACATGGTGGATGATTATAAGAAATATTTTGTGTCAATCAAGTTTTCACAAATATCAAGGATTGATAATAAAGCTGTAGATGCAATGGCTACCATTGCTTCTTTATTACAAATATCTGAAGATCAAACCAAGTATGAATTCTTGGTGGAACAATTGTTTTCTCCCGCATATGATAATCCTGAAACCCAAGTTATATGTCATTTGACTGGTTCAGATTCACCTTTATATGGCAAAACTTATACCTATTTGAAAGATAACATCTTACCTTTAGATTTATCCCGCAACCAAAAACGGAATTTCATTCGCCAATCATCCCGTTATACCTTAATTGCTAATATCCTTTATCGACGTGGTCTTGATGGTACACTCCTTAGATGTCTTGAACGCGACGAATCGAAAAAATCCTTACAAGAGGTTCACGGTGGTATTTGTGGAACTCATTCGAGTGGTTTGACCTTAGCCAAGAAACTTGTCAGAATGGGATACTATTGGCCTACCATGGAGCAAGATTCTTTTACTTTTGTCAAGAAGTGTTCTAAATGCCAGATCCACGGGAATCTTATTCATGCACCTGCACAAGAACTGCAACCTTTCATTTCGACATGGCCTTTTTCTCAGTGGGGATTAGATCTTGTTGGTAAAATACATCCTTCATCGTCAAATGGTCATAAATTTATCATTACAGCTACTGAGTATTTTACAAAATGGATTGAAGTTGTTCCTCTAACAACAGTGACTAGTAAACAAATATCTTCATTTATCTTGAATTACATTATTTGTAGATATGGAATTCCTAATTCTATTGTTACGGATAATGGAAGACCTTTTAAGAATCAGGATGTTGATGAACTTTGTGAAAGATTTCACATCCAACACAGGTTCTCTACACCTTATTATCCACAAGGTAATGGTCAAGCATAAGCTTCTAACAAAACCATCTTGAAGATATTGAAGAAGACAGTAAATGATGCTGGACGTGATTGGCATGTTCAACTCAACCCAGCTTTGTGGGCATATAGAACCAGTGTTCGCACACCAACAGGAGCTACACCATATACTTTAGTCTATGGAGCAGAAGCAATTTTACCATTAGAAGTTGAAATACCTTCGCTTAGGGTTTCACTTAAGGGATTGATAACTGATGAAGACTACAGGGTTTCTCGTCTCCAAGAGCTTGAACTGTTAGATGAAAGACGCCAACATGCAGCTGATCACTTGAAAGGTTATCAACAAGTCATGTCTCGTAGTTATAACCATAGAGTTAAGCCATGGGAATTTCAAGTGGGTGACTTAGTTTTGAGGGAAAATCCACGTAATCAGCAAGATAGAGAAAAGAAAGGCAAATTTGAACCTAATTGGCTTGGTCCATTTGTTATCGTAGCAGCATATGGTTCTGGAGCATATCAGTTATCCACATCAGAGGGGGACCTGTTTGAAGAGCCAATCAATAGTATTCATCTCAAGAAGTTCTATGTCTAAAAAGTCCTGAAAAAATCAAAAAAATCATAAAAAGTCCTAAAAAAAAAAAATTAGAAAAATCTTGAAAAAGTGCAATAAAAATAAGTGGTGAAAACTTGGCAAACAAGCGCTACTTGTGATAAAAATGGGTTCCTTCATTTATTAGTTTATGTCTTTCGACATCATCCATCCATGTCAATCATCTGTATATATCTTTCATTATCCATATCATGTAGTGGGAATCTTTAGGTTTCATCATGGCTTGATGAATTTGTACATATCTTTTATCTTTAGGTTGTGTTTACACTGGGGGCAAAACACAGAAACATACAAGAGAGGGGCAATGAGCTTTCAGAATATTCCAAAACATACATAAAATAGTTTGACAAAACAAAACAAACATTGTCGTATCAAATCGATCACAAACATATTCATGCCAATGAAAATCGAAACAACATGATCCAAACAACTATCGAAGTGAGAATATCAATAATGATAACTAAAACTTGGATGATCTTAATCTGAATAAATGTTTGAAATACTTTAAGCAAGAATGGAATGGTTGTTTGATTTTCTATCATATCTCTGGAGCAATTTGATGATGTACTGAACTAGAAAAGCAAGGAAGGAGTATGATTTTTCTTTGTATGATGTTTGCGAGGAAATCATTAGTACTATGCAAATTGGTCGCGAGACATGCTCTACTATGTATCATGGATGACATTTCAGAATTTGCATGGGAAAAGGATTAACTCTTGTCTGTTTATGCAAGCAATACTCAGGTCATCTCGGTTCAATGATACCTAGATGCTTGTATTAACTTGCTATATTAAAAATCATGAAAGCAATACTCAGGACATCACTGGTGCTAACATACCCTTTGATGCTTGTATTAACTTTCAACATTTCAAAGCTCTATGATGATACAAAAATCATGTATAAGCTCTCCAAATGGAAATATTGTATGAATGTCCTGCATGGTTAGTATAGATTGCATTCATGTTAGAATCTGCATTTTGCATTTATAGATTTCTAAAAAGCTGGCAAAGAATCAAATGTTTATATCTTTTCAAATACATGACTGAGTATATTTTGACATTCATAAAAACATCATTTCATACATTTTGGCATTAGAAAATCATAAAAAGCATACATTGCATACATTGTTACCATATACATTCATTCATCAAATAAATTTCATCTCATACAATCATGTATATAAATATTATAAATCATGAAACCATCATATAGTACACATCATATGGATACACATCATATATCATATAAAATCATCGTTGCATTTCATATATCTCAAAAATGAATGTAAAAATGTACAAGGATGTCAACTACAAGAGATATAATATCATCAAAAATGTGATCATCTCATGGTGTATACAAAATGTCTCAACAAAATATCCTAAAAGAATCATATACAAAGCACTAGGCAGAGCTATCCTCTGATGGAGCTGGCCTAGGACCTGTACAACCTGCCCCTGATGGACCTATATCACCTACCCCTAATGGACCTGCTCCGCCTGTCCCTGGTGGCCCTCTAGGAGGTAATGGCTGTGTCACACCCCTACTAGTAGTACGAGAGTGACCATAAGTAGACCGTGACTGAGTGTAGCTCTCTCTCTGCTCAGGTGGAACTGAATCATGATATCTAGTCCGATAGAACTCTGCCTCTCGTGTGGCTCTGGTAACCTACCTCATCATGCCACCTGGAAAAGTGCTACCTGCTACTCTTTGTAGGCTATCTGCTAAGGCAATGGCCTGCTCACCCCGCTGTCTAGCTGCGTCTCTCTCAGCAGTAATCAAAGTCACCTAACCCTGCAACTATGAAATCAAGGCCTGTGCCTGTGATAGCTGAGCCTGCAAGCTCTGTATGGTACTCTGCAGAGATGATATCTGACCTGCTACTGTCGCATCTATGGAAGGGGATGGGTTAGTGTGCCTCATCCGTGGTCCACCTCTGCCTCCTCTACCTCCTCTGCCAACTCTCCTACCACCTCTCCTGCCACCTCTATCTCCACCCCTATCATCACCACCATCATCTCCATCTGAGTCATCATCTCCACTGCTCTCCTCATCATCACTGTCCTCTGAGTCATCATCTCCTGGCTCCGAGTCCCTCTGTCGATGTCTCTGAACAATAATAGGCGCAATAGCCTCATCAGGATCAAACATACGTGGTGGTGGATGCTCTAAGACATACTGTACATACTCTGGTGTTGCCCCTGCATCAAGAACATCCACCCGGTAATCCCACATCTGTGCTCCTAAACTGGTGAACTCTGCCACCGCTGCATCATAAGAGATCTGTGGGCCCCACACTGCAAGCTCTGGCTGTCGCCGCATATAAATAGCTGAACCAACGGGCATACCCTGAATCCGACCAAACTGTCGCAATACTCGCCCAGCGAGAAATCTCTCCAGGATCCATGTAGTCCGTCCAATAAAAAATCTGGAAGTGCATACAAAAGGCATCTCCCTCGCATCCTCTGGCCATGGCTCACAATCCAAATATGGCCTCCAGCATACTGTATCCAAACTATCTAAAAGTCGCTGCCAATACACTAGTTTTCCCAGTCTAGGCTGAGCAATGATATGTGCATATCTCCATCTATATGCTCGACCAGCTGGTCGATGTCCTCGGGTCAATGGACGTAAAACTGCAAAATGCTCCCATGCCCATATCTGTAGTAATGAGCACCCAACAGCAAAACTACGGCCTCTACCATATACGATATGATGTAGCTCGTCATATAGGTGGGCTAGCATACATGTACCCCATGCATACCATGTCCCCTGCATCACCATACTCTCCAAAACACGACCCCATCCGATCGCAAACCCCTTCGACCTATGGTCGGGGCACAACACACCTCCAATGAATCCTGCAAGCACAGCTGGTAATGGTGGATAGGTATCTATAATCTCACCCCATGGGATGAAGTATCCGGCAATCTGATCATCTCTAAATATCTGTCTCAAAGAAAGAGTACCCCCAACCTCTCGTCTATCAAAAACAACTATCTCTCCCATCACTAGGATCCGTAGGATGCGATATACGTCCTCGGGGGTCACTGTAATCTCGCCTGTCGGTAAATGAAAAGTGTTGGTGTCGCTATGCCACCGCTCTGCAAGTGCTGTCAATAGGGCCCTGTTGAGGCGAACCTCGGGCATATCAAGTAATGAAGTCAAGCCGCAAGCATCAATCACATCTCTATCTGACTGTAACAAATGCGGAATCAATGACCATGTGCTCGGGAAAGTCTCTCGTAATTGCAGGACACCTAGTCTCTCCTGTTCATATACATCATCAAAACAACATCAATATCAAATAATTCTAACGTATCAATCCAAAATTGAATATCAAACTATTTGTTTTTCATTATCATTATGAAATGCGAATAATATTTAAAATCATGTTTGTTTTTAACAACCTTAGAAGCAAACGAATCAATCCAACTATTTGTTTTTCATCATCATGGAACGCAAATAATCAACATCAAGTTTCTTTCTAACAACTTTAGGAGAAAACTTATCCGTCCTATTTGTTTTTAACAACTTTAAAAGCAAATTTATCAGCTACTATTTGTTCTCCAACAACTTGGGAAACAAATTTATCATTTGGAACAACATAAAATCAAAGGCGCTACAAAATTGATTAAATGCGCTATACAATTCATCATGAGCGCTATAGAATCAATTGCGCTACAAAACATATTAATAGCGCTACAAAATCTATCATATGCGCTATGAAATATTTTGCGCTACAAAATTCGTCAATAGCGCTGCAATAAATCTCAAGTGCGCTAGGAAATCATATGCGCTACGAAAATGATCATATGCGCTACGAAATCTATCACAGGTGCTACGATATCAATTGCGCTATGAAACATGTTAAGTGCGCTACGATACACCTTAACGGCGCTACAATATTAAATGCGCTACGAAAATTATTGTATGTGCTACGAAAAACGTTAGAGCGTTAAAACTCAATTTTTTGAATTTAAACATTAAAAACGTGCGCAAAAATAAAATTTTCGAGAGACAGGGATTTACGGGACACATACCGGAGGTCCGTAGTGCGCTGGCCGCTGATGACGTCGGATACGCTCGAAATGGTGCAGGTGAACTGGAAGTGCCATGATTATCAACTCAGAGCTCAATATTTGCAAATTTTACTAGGTTAAAATTGAAAATGACATGGAAAATGACATTTTTAACCTATATAATGGTAAAATTGAGGCATTTTTATCATATTTTCACATAGCAGGGGCAATTTCTTCATCAAATTTTCATTTCATATCTTTTCAGGTCAATTTCTTCATCAAATTTTCATTTCATATCTTTTCAGGTCAATTTCTTCAAATCATTAGTTTCGAACGATGAATCGACATCTTCAAAATCATAAAAATCGAAAAATTTTAAAAATCATAAAAAAAAAAAAATCACGAAAACTCAAAATTTTATCGATTCATCGTTCGCGGGGGCATATACATATCATTATTTCGACAGTCAACATCTGGGGCAAATTTCAAAATTCTTTGAAGTAATGCGTAAAACACATCACTTCAAAGAGGGGCAAAATGTATACACCTTAAAATGGTCACATCATATTGTCTGGTAATTAATTAAATATTTTTAATATTTAATTAAAATCTTCGAATTCTATCTGCGTATAAATAAATATAAACAATTTATTTATATTTCTTCATTCTTTCATTTCGATTAAATAAATAAGTTTATTTAATCATCTTTTCATATTCATTTCTTAATTAATTAAATAAACATTACGATTTATTTATATTAATTATCAATAATCTTTGTTTGAATATCTTATTCAAATAAAGGAATTAAATATTCTTCTTCTAAATATGTTTTACAATTAAATATTCCAAAATATTTAATTATTTCCTCCTAATCAATTTAGATATTCATTCCTAAAATCATTTCAAAATTCCTCCTAATTCAATTCAAAAATCTATTCATAATTAAATATTTTCCAAAAATATTTAATTAAATCTTCATCTTCAAATTCTTCTAAAGTCACATCATTAAATATTACAAAATATTTAATTAAATCTTCATAGTTTTCAAAATGAAATCAAATGCAATAGAATTAAATAGAATTTTATTTTAATTTAATTTAATTTGGAATTTATCTTCAACTCGAGAAATAAGCGGTTGAAGCAGAGGAAAATTAAATTTCTACGTTTACGTGGGAGGTTGTTCCCGTGGAGTTAGACAGGAATCCATCCTTCTCTCCAACCTCTCAACCTCCCCCATTTTCTTCTCAACCTCTCCATCTCTCACCATTCAAACTTACCAGACAATCTCACAGCTGTAGATTCTTGCCAGCTAGGATGGAGCTTGCAAAAATCTATAAATACAGCTGCTGGGAGCTCCAAATCATATAGAAGTTTAAGCAAGAAAACTATAGGAAAATTTCATAGCATCCATAACATTCATAGAGTACTTTCATAGCATAAATAGCATAGAATCATAGCAACAACAATAGAATCATGATATCTCTTATTCACAGCCCCTGTGCATAATCCACAGCCCCTGTCCATATCCGTATCATCAATCTCATCTTCATCAGCATATAGAATAGTAGAGCATTCTCATTTGCATACTCGTTCTACAAGTTTCCATTTGAAGGAAGCCTAGCTTACATAATTTGAGAGCAATAGCTTCAAAAGAATCACTGTAGATAGAGAAAATGGGACGGCTCTGAAGAATACTGGTTTGCTTAATTTTAGTTAGTTTTCTTTAGATTAATGTTTCATTTGATGTTTTTGTTTTCAATTAGATTAACATAAATAAACATAACACATTGATAATATTAAGGATCAATATTGTTGATTAATGTTTTGAGTCTAATGTTTATATCGGGTTGTATGAGACTCAGCACACATGTGACTTCACTTCACTTATTAGTGACTTGGAATTGGTATGAACGGTTGGTTATGATGTGGAATGATTTTGTCAACATACGTGGTTGAAGACTTGTCATCGGTTTCAAAAGCATAATAATGGTTTATTAATTATTGTGTTTTGATTTGTTTTGGACTTCAAAACATCATTATGATTGTTAAAGTCTTGATTTTATGACACTAACTCCACAGCACAGTTTTCAGTGCGTGTCAAGACTCAATGGAAATGTTGATTGGGAGGTAGTAGCATGGTTCATCCTAGTCTAGTCTTTAACTCGATCACAGTACATTATCAGTTAGTTTGAGTCTTGGTTGTCTTGTTTGTTTCTATTTGGATTTAATTGTCTAAAAGGAAAAATTAGTCAATTTTAATGTTAGTTTATTACACTTTAATTTATTATTATTTGAATTAATTTTTAAATTCTTTGCAATGGTTTCTGGTTTTGATTGTGTGATATTTTTTGCATCAACGTTTCGGATCACACTCTGTGATCCATCATCAGGATCCGAAATGTTGATGCAAAAATTTTCACACAATCAAAACTAGAAACCATTACAAAGAACATTATGGATTGTGGAAACTTGATATCATTAATTTTTAAATGTTAAAGAAATTAGTTTTGCATGTTATTTAATAAATTAATTAGTTTGTTTGGTTAAATAATTTGATCTTAGAGATTAAATTTATTTAATTAAATAAATTAATTAGTTAAATTAAAATTGTTTTGAAATTATGTGTGAATAGATTTTATTTAAAATTAAATGTTATTTGGAAATGGCATTTTAATTATTAAATAAATTTTGTATTTTGAAAATTTTAAATAAATAAAATGCATGCAATCTTGAAAGGAAAGATTGCTGAGAAGTTGTTAAAAGATATTTTGTACTTCTCGACATGTGTGCCAATTTAATTTATTGTTTATGGTTGAGGTTGTTCACGGATATTATTTTGGATCTGGGAAAACACAGAGGCTATTCTATTCTTCACGGGAAAATAATTGAGCTATGTTCAAAAAAAAATTTGTTTATGGTTATTTGGTATTGTTGCAAATTTATGGAAGTTCTCTGGTTTGCAATTGGGTATTAGTTTTCGAGAAAGGATTTGGAAACTACAGGCAAAGCTCTTCACCAGTTAGTTTTCTGAAGCAAAGGAAAACATGTATTCTTCTTGTGAATTTTATTTTGTTTGTTTTTGGAAGGGAATGCTATGAAAAGAAATTAGTTTATTTTAAATTCCTATACTTCTTGCAAAGAAATTGTTCACTGTAATTTGTCATGTGAAGATTTGATGGATTCAGAAAACTTCTGTAGAATACTCTCTATAGAAAGTATTTAAATTTTGTGAGGGGAATAATTTAGGATTTAATTGGAAATGTTGTGTTGAAAATTTATAGTTTTCCCAATTTCCCCTTTGTAACCCTACTGAAAAACCCTCTGGAATTTCTTAATTTTCTTCATCAGAAAACTCTGTTGAAATATATATATATATATTTATAATATATTTTTCATATATAAATTGGACTGTAAAAATAGTATTTAATATTTTATTCATCTGGCAATTTTGAAATTGCCGTACTGGCAAAAAATGATAAACACAAATTTCCATTTTTAAGTAAAAATTCAAAATTTAATTCGGAATAGTTTCATTTTTTTATTAATATTAGTATTTATTATTAAATGGGAGGGGCTAGGGTTAAACCCCAACCCCGCCGCTCCCACTATGGGGGCGTGGCCGTTGTGAGGCAGCGCCTACCACGACTCTATGGGTAACGGCTGCCAAAAGACAACGCCCTCCATAGAACCGTGTAAGAGACGCTGTCCCACAGGCATCGTGCCCTCCATAGTGGAGACTACATGGCCCGTGGTTCTTTGCTTGTTAAAATTTCATTTTGTTTGTTTCAAACAGAAAATTGTGTGGTTTAAATTTTATTTCAATTTAAAAAATATATATATATATAATATGTAGTATATGTGTTATATATATTATATATTATTAATAATATATAGTATATGTAATATATATATATATATATATATTTATTTAAATTAATTATATTAATTGATTTTGGTAATTAAATATTTGTTAAAATTAATTTATGAATAATTATGTGATGAGGAAGCAAATTATTTAAGTGAATATGAAAAGAATATTATATTGTATTATTGTAATAGGGAGTTGTATTTTTTTTTAACATAATTGTAAAATTGGGATAATTGTGGATTTGATTTTCATGTTAGATGGTAGATAAATTATGTATCAGATGATTAATTTTATACTACTAATTCTTGATTGACTGGATTTAGTAAATCCAAATGATAGACGTGAATTTTCTTTAAGTTGCTTTAAATTTTTATTGGGAAAATAGGGATTATTTTTATTTGATTTCAAGTCTTCCAGTTGTAGTCTCTTTAAGGGAGTAAATTTTACTATAGTTTCATGTGTTTGAACAAACTAGGGTAGTGCACCTGATTTTTGTAAACAGATTGTGATGTCCATTGTGGTATATTTGGTATTATATGTTGAATTTTGTGCACTTTGTCTACCCTAGATAGAGAACTTAGAATTCCTATGTTATGTTTAGGGGAGTGGCTCTGTGTAAGGGCCGACACACAAAGTGGTGTCAGGGTAACTTACAAAGAGTTAGTAAGTCAGTGATAACTAAACAACATGGTAGTTAGAATTAAAATCTTTAACAAGATGTTTATGCCTCACTTAATGACTCTTAAGCTAGTTTAGTCTTGAGTATAAGATGAGAAGGCCTAGAATGGAAAATCGATGTCTTGTTTCTTCAAAAGACATTCAATTCCACAATAGTATGCAATAGGTGCTGGGTTTCGTAAGAGGTTACTAGGGTAACCCAAGTTGGGGGCCGAAACCTAGGAAGAAACACCAGGGTAACCTTTGCAACATTGTGATGACACTCCACCTAAAGTAATAGTCTACCTTGTGTACTTAGTACATTTGATTGTTTTAAATCTGGAAGCAATGTAACCATCAGTTAGTTATGTACTTGTTTCTAGGGTTAGTAGATTATGTCTAGGTAACCATATTACTATCTCCTAGCATAGTGGGCGGACCTACGGGTACCACATGGTTGGGTGGAACGTGCACCTTACTCCGTTGGGTCCCCAGTTTATGATCATGGCAATGAGAGCTTCATGGATGGAGAGATCACATTTGGATATAGATGTACTTTCTTTATTGCATTATTGCAAAATTTGTACTTGAAAACATCCCTCAATTGTTTATGAGGTGAACATTTGTAAATGTAAATTGTAACTATTATTTGATCTACCTCATCAAATGAATGAGTATTGTAATATCTTATCAAATGCAATGTAAGAAACATGTTTGTACTTTATACTATCTTGAATGGAATTTCAAATGTTATGCAATGTTTATTTTTAAGTTTATGATTAATTAAATATATGCAATGCGAAATAGTAAAATCATCTATGGAAACTCAAGTAGTGTAACGTCATGTAACTTAATGAATGTATGCAACTAATTAACTTAATAATTATACTTTTAAAAAAAATTATTTCACATAGACAATTTGCAACATTCCTTAGGTTATTATGACGGGAGCACATTACGGTGTTATCGAGAGCAAAGGTTATAAACCTAGCTTGGACACTACGGGTACGAGCCATTAGGTTGACCACATGAGTGTCGCTATCACGGTAGCCTTGGTTTGAATATAATATCTAAGATTTCGTTATTGTTGTGTAGGAATTGTACCCTAAGCCCGAGGTGGAAAGAGGTGTGGTAAGAGGTCGAGGGGTGGAGGCCAGGGTCCCCAATCACTGGGTTACTCCCCCCTCGAGAGCCCTCATCATGGTGATGAGGCGAGCAGTTGAATCAAAGGAATGAGGGGAGAAAGAATCCCGAACAGTCAGGAGTAGAGGGTTCATAGATACTTCCTTTATTAGAGGAGGTCCTAGCTCGACTTGGACCTAGACAGGAAGTTGAGCAGGAGGTTGTTAGAGAGAGAGATAGATCTCCTAGGAGAGTAGATGATAGAGTGCATTAGGATGTTATTACTGTAGGACACATGAGGGATTTACTGAGGGCACGCCCTCCTACCTTTGATGGTACAGGAGGTGGATTAGAGGCTGAGACCTGGCTATTGGATTTGGGTAGATGCTTCACCATGCACCCTTAGGGTAGCAATACCCGTGCGAGATGCGCTATCATGCATTTGAGAGGATTTGCCTCTACTTGGTGGCGCCTGGAGGAGCAGAAGCTCCACTTAGATATTGGGTCAGTGTCTTGGGAGATGTTCCTTGAGAGGTTTAGAGCATGGTTTCTATCAAAACACTGGAGGCAGTGATGGGCTGATGAGTTCCATGATCTACATCAGTTGGCTCTATTTGTTGAGCAATATGAACGTAGATTCTATGAACTCAAGCAATATGCATGTATTGGCGATGATGAGCCTATGCTAGTACAACACATCATTAGGGGTTTAAATGCCTACATTAGTGGTGGTGTCAGAGTCTTTGAGCCAAAGACTATGGAAGTTGCAGTGGAGAAGGCTCACATAGTGGAGGAGAACCTTGCTATGGCATTAGGTGGTCACACATGAGTACAGATTGGTAGTGCTCCTACAACAGGTTTTAAATGTTATATTAGGGGGTGGGAATGGTTGGTCAAAGCCATACCACCCTCACTGCCCCATGGTACTGTTGCGTGCAGTCACCACTGACTGCGCACAATAGCCTATGGCTATTGTACGTAGCCAGTGGGGACTATGCCCTCCCCACAGGGAGTATGCAGTACCTACGTACTGCAGCCTCCCCACAGGGGGTACGCAGTACCACTAGTACTGTGTGGTTTGCCTTATTAAATTTTTTTATTTTATTTTATTGTAAATTTAATTTAATTTAATTTACTTATATATATATTTATATATATGTATGTGTATATATATAGTGGTAATTATAGTGGATTATTAGATTAATTTTTATAACGTGATTCAAATAGATGATTTTAATATATGTTTTAGTATATATGTATACATGTATATACACTTTTATGTGTAAATATGTATATATATAAATATAAGTGGCCTTTTATATGCTATGTTTATGGAGAAAAAAATTAAATAATTTCATATGTAGCAATGTTGGAGAAATTGTATAAACTAGTATTATATTAGTGTAATTGTGAAAGTTAGAGATAAGCTATGTGTTAATCAACTGAATGTTCTTGAGTAATTGATTAATTTTTGACAAAATTTATTGTGTATTGAAATGGTTTTTTTGGCATTGCAAATGTATTGGTTATTCTCGAGATCATTCATTTAATTAATTTTGAGTCTTCTTTTATTCGGGTGTATGTCTTGTGGGAAAACCCTAGAGTTAGTTTATCCTATTATAGGAATTTAAGTTGTTGATTAGGAACTTCCAAAGGTGGGGAATACTAATGTC
>VDFB02120330.1:0-20205 GCA_007258455.2 Sequoia sempervirens | reverse complement strand
TTTTAAGTTTTAGTATATTTTCTTTATATCTTTTTTCATTTACTTTAATAATTTTGGTAATTGTTCTTCAATCATTTTGGTATATAATTCATCTTTATAATTCTCTTAGAGTTATTTATTCACTGTTTGAGACATTTAACCTTTAACCTTTTTTATCTATTTATTTGTGTTATATCATATTATTATTTTATCCATTCTTTTGTTATGTCTTCATTTTTTTTGCCTATTTTTACTTTTACTTCATTTTTCAATCTCCTCCCTCCCTACCATTTCCCACCACTTTAAATTTTTTTAAGGTCATTTCTACAATCATATTCTTCATTATCCTTTTCTTATGATGAATTATTGAGTTAGGGTTAGGGTAAGGTCATTAGACTTATTTATTCATTGTTTGAGACATTTAACTTTAACCTTTTTGGATCCATTTATTTGTGTTATATCATATTACTATATTATTCATTATTTTATTATGTCTTCACCATTTTTCGCCTATTTTCACTTTTACTTCATTTTGCAATCTCCTCCCTTCCTACCCTCTCCCACCACTTAACTCTTCTTAAGGTTATTTCTACAATCATATTCTTCATTATTTTCTTCGCCTTTTTTCACTTTTACTTCATTTTGTAATCTCCTCCCTCCCTACCCTCTCCTACCACTTAACTCTTCTTAAGGTCATTTCTGCAATCATATTCTTTATTATCCTCTTCCTATTTTTACTTTTACCTCATTTTTCAATCTTCTCCCTCCCTACCCTTTCCCACCACTTAACTATTTTTAAGGTCATTTCTACAATCATATTCTTCATTATTCTTTGCTTATGATGAATTATAGAGTTAGGGTTAGGGTAAGGTCATTAGAGTTATTTATTCATTGTTTGAGACATTTAACTTTAACATTTTTTGATCCATTTATTTGTGTTATATCATATTACTATATTATTCATTCTTCTATTATGTCTTCACCATTTTTTTTTGCCTATTTTCACTTTTACTTCATTTTGCAATCTCCTCCCTCCCTACCCTCTCCCACCACTTAACTCTTCTTAAGGTCATTTCTACAATCATATTCTTCATTATTCTCTTCGCCTTTTTTCACTTTTACTTCATTTTGCAATCTCCTCCCTTTGTACCCTCTTCCACCACTTAACTCTTCTTAAGGTCATTTCTACAATCATATTCTTTATTATCCTCTTCCTACGATGAATCATTTAATATGATTCGAAATGTAAATTCAAAATAACATACATAGTTTAATCTAGAAGTGTTTACTCTATCATTCATGGACTTTGAAAAAATATACCATCTTTAATCATCAATTCGTTAATATTTAACAATTATTGATTTAAATAAAGAGATATAGTTGCACTTGTGTCTACTACGAATAGAATCAAATATGATAATTTAATATAATATATTTTATTTTTTAATATATATATTTATTAAAAATAAACAACTTGTAATAAATAATCATTTTAATATATAACAATTTTATATTAATAATAAGAGAAGAAACATTGCCAACATGTAATATCTAACTTTTAATGATTTTTAGTATATATTATATTTATTTTATTTATAAAATGTATTTAGTATATAATAATTAGTAATATAACATTTATTAAATATATTATTTATTTAAAAGTTAGTGATAAAAATTAGGTTTATCTAGTTATGGATAGTGTTACGATCATAGTTAGGATTAGAGATAGGTCTAGGATTAAGATTATGGTTTATTAGAGTTAGGGATAGGGTTAAGGTTGGGGTTTGGGATAGAAGTAGAGTTAGGGTTAGGGTCATATCATTAAAATAACTAATTAACAATACTAAAACACTATAATTAACAAAACTTATATTTATTTTTATTCACATTAATAAAACTTACATTTAATTTTTATCAAATCTAAAAAACAATAATTATGCTGAGAGGCGTTATATAGTGAAAGCATTTGAAGAATATTCTCCGTAAAGTTTTTGAAGCTACATTGAAAATGATAGGCAGGTGGAAGTATGGGCTCATAAATAATTTAGTTATTTTTAAAACTTAACCCGTATTCACTTAAATGGACAAATGGATGAACAAATCTGGGAAATAATAATTTAACTGAAAGGTGGTTCCTAAGCCGTCGGCGTTTGGAGAAGGATGGAGGAGATCAATAACTACCTGGGGCAACCAATCATTGAAGGGACAGTAGGGTTGCGTGGTATCATGATGATTTGAGTACCAAGATTTCTTGTTACAAGCATCAATTATGTCATCCTGTTTAGTATTTGCTTCTTCCCTATTTCTATTTTTTGTTAAACAAGTCCTCGGGTGAATCTCTAATAGTTGTGAGGCCTGATTTGTGTTTGAAAACCCTCTTCATCAAAGCATGCAAGTGCTCTCAATTTTGGATTTTATTATTATAATGGACAACAATTTTCTTGCCAGTGCTTCTTCCCCTTAGCACAACTGACTGCAATAATGAAATCCAACGGCAGAAGGCTCTTACCAAGAACAAAACAGCTCCTCGTATGATGAATTTGACAACCTTGCAATGGGAAATGTTCAGGTGCAATGCGAATACCTGTCTTTTCATGTAATTTTTAAGCCACATTTCATGTATTTTTAATCCAATTTCTAAGCGTACAGACTTTCTCTGCGCCACAGCAAAAAAGTGATCGGTTATGGAGTTTTCTAGTCGCGATATACTTCATTTCTTTTGTGACTTACTTTATCCTGTGGAAAACATACAAGCATGTTTTGAATATTAGAGCAAGGGAGAAAGCTTCCTTGGAGGCGAAACCTGAGCAATTTGTAGTACTTTCTCAAGATATTCCTCCAGAACCAGCTGGAAAGACACGCAAAGAACAAGTAGATTCTTTCTTCAGGAGACTGCACCCAGACATGTTCAATCAATCTTTGATTAGCTCTGACATTTCTGAGGTATATGGAGCGATCTTCTCTGACCTAAATTCACTCTATAAAAATTGAAATGTCTCCTTTTTTTAGGTCAATTTCTACTTGCCACAAGATTTCACACATGGTTTGAGGTAGCAACAACTAGCATATTGACACTAAGGGAGCCAAATTGTGATTGTGGATGTAATTTTTGTAGGTATTTCAAAGGGAGTCAAATTAAAAAATAGGATTTTTGAGTTATTTTTCATCCTAGCCTGCAAATTTCTTTGTAGATAAGAATTTTTGGCTCTTCTTATAGTTGGGTGGTGGTTTTTCCAATCAGGGTTTCGTTGTGTATTAGGGTGTGAGCCATAATGGAATTATGGTTGTTTTTGCAAGACACATTCTCAAGGGCATACCAGTGCTCAGGGGCACAAGATTTGTTAGAAGGGACAGAAACGAGGGTCTAATCCCCATATAGGAGCTATTAAGACATAAGAGTATGGCAGTGGTTCTCTGGAAGGCGAGAGGGAACTTCTTGGAGATTCACTTCTTTTGGGCTGGGAAAGGGGCATGTAATGAACCACAAGATATGTGTGGATATTTGGTATTGGCCATTAGAGTATCTTCAAAACACTTTTGATTTGTGATTGAAAGGGTTTTTCACTTTCTTTTTGTCTAGCCATAATCAAGGTACAAATTAAATGTAAGTAATACTAAAATTTGATCATGGACAGGCCTTAAAGCAACTCTCCCATGAAAAAATTCAGCTTGCAACAAAGTTTGGGATTGTATTTATTGCTAACGAAATTGTGCCAAGGGTTCCCCAGAGTATGTTCAAAAATTTTGTGAAGCAATTCACAAACGTCTTGACGTGGAGTACATCGATCTTTATTATTAGCATAGGATAGATACATCAATTCCAATTGAAGACACAGTAAGCACAGTATGCCCCTATTTGCATCAACATTTTTGAAAATAAAATAGAATACAAATTACTAGACTTCTTTTTTCTTTTTAACTTCATAAAGATCCATCTAATTTGGAGCATACTTCATATTTTGGTCCCTTAGAGATTTGAGGCAAGCAATTAAGTGTATATGCATTCATAAGACTTCATTTATGGCATGCAAATTCATGAATGATTTTTTTTAACATTGTATGTGACTTTTCTGTGGCAATAGATGTAGATTGGAGAACTCAAAAAACTTTTTTAAGAGGGGAAAATAAAATATATTGGATTGTCAAAAGTCAGTGTTGACACCATTAGAAGAGTGCACGTAGTAAATCCTATTATTGCAACTCAGCTTGAATGGTCCCTTTGGACTCGTGACATAGAGGAAGACATAATCCCTGAATGTAGGTTTTTTCAAACTCGGTCAAGCATATTTTGCTTGAGTTAATTACTTGAATCAATAATTTTAAATTCAAGAACCAATAATTTTGATGTCAAGAACAAATCATTTTTGAAGTCAATATTCATATCGATACTATCATATGCTGTCACTATAGTTGCCATTTCTTTCCCATAGAAGATATATTTGCACTATGAGAATTATTGACTTGGATATATGTCAAAGAGTTAGATGATTCTATATGCAGAATATCTATGTAATGTTCTTTATAGAAGAAATCTTCCAACTGGAAGGTAGTTAAGAAGATTCCCCAGGTACCAGTCCTTTGTCTGCAATTAAGTTTGCTTGAGTGGTTCTTCCATCAAATGTTGACTCTTCAGATTATATGATAACTTTAAGGCTAGGGTAAGGGTTTTATTAGGATTAGTGTACTTAGGGTTATGATTAGAGTTATGAATCTACAATTAGGGTTCAATTAATATTCACTTAGGGTTTCTTTCTTGGGAGAATTTTATTGAATGGTAAGTGTATTTTATAAAATAATATGTCAAAAATTAATTTTAGATAATACTACATGTGATTTTTCATATTGTATTAAATTGTAGATTAAAATTGATAATAGATCTCCTTCCGTCTTTTGCATTGTAAGCTACAATAATATATGGCCTTAAAATCCTATTCATAATTTGAGCTTTTCTAAACTATACAACACGACATACATCAAAAAATTATGTTATGCATCAATAGATTTGTACAAAACTATAACTAACTCTACATCAAATTTGTGACTTTGGACCTATTTTACATCAATAAATATGAGCTTTGACACATGCTTCCTAATCTAGCATACAATATGTACTTAAATGCTCAAAATAGTTGGGAGTAGTATTGAGATTGGTGGATCTTTGGGAAGTTCCAATGCTTCACCTTTGTATCTCTCCCTATAGATAGAGGTACAGATGAATATAGAATGAGAGAGGAAAAGGACAAAAATGACAGAGTATATATATACATATTATATTAAAACAAACACACAGAGAGACAGTGAAGACAGATGTATATATATATTAAGAGGACAACAAACATATACAGAGACAGGGAGAGGCATATATATATATATGTTATGTATAAAACAAAATCACACAGATAGACAGAGGTATATTAAACACATACAGATACATGATAGTTACAGAGAGAGAGACAAGACAGACATACAAGGAGACATGCAGAGAGTATATATATAAGAGGAAAGATAAAGCAGAGAGAGAACAGAGATGAGACAACAAAATAGAGGACAGGAGAGATATAAGTTATATAGGAGAGACAGATAAACGGGAAGATAATACAGATACAGAGACACATGGGAAGATAGAGGAATAAAAGAGGCTGAGACATGAAAGGAGATAGGGTTGTGGAGTGGATGAGAGGGAGGGATGGGGAGAGATAGAGAGAGGGAGGGAGAAAGGGAGAGAGATATGTAGAGGAAGGAGAGATAGAAGATGGGGAAGAGGAAGATATATGTAGAGAGGGGGAGAGAGGGAGAGCGAGAGGGGGAGGCTAATATAGAGAGATAGATAGAGATAGGAAAAGAGATGGGGAGATAGATGAATAGGGAGATATAATGTAGTATACATGGACAGAAAGAGAGATGAGAGGGAGATAGAGATGAGTGGACGAAGAAATAAAGATAAAATAGAGTAGAGGAGATGGAGTGGATAGAGAGAGGGAGACATTTCTACAAATGGAGGGGGAAGGAGGAATATAGAGGTAGAGATGAATATAGAGTGAGAGAGGAAGAGTGAGATAAATTGATAGAGGTAGAGATGAATATAGAATGAGAGAGGGAGAGGGAGAAAAAATGATAGAGATATAGAGAGAGATAAAGAGAGAGATAATTAGAGAAAGACAAATAGAAATGGAGAGGCAGATAGAAGTAAGGGGAGAGAGAGGGGGGAGAGATAAATGGGAAGAGAAAGAGAAAAAGTGGTTGAGATATGAAGATAGATAGGGGTATAGGGAGAGAGCTTAGATGGGAAGAGATAGAGAGAGGAAGGGAGAAAGGGAGAGAGACAGGTAGAGGAGGGAGAGAGAGAATACAAGGAAGAGGGAGACATAAAGTTAAGATGTGTCAATATTTAAGAATCCTTGTTTATTCTGAAATTCTTGCAAACATTGTTAGTTTTGTTGAACATTGCTAAATTCTCAGTTATTTTCAAGTGTAATTGTTAGATGAAAAAATGACCTTTCAGTTGGCACAAAATTATAGGTGACATAAAGTTTTCAACTAGAGTGATGAGCATATATCCAATATTTCAATACAATTTTATATCCTACCTATAGAAATTTATATTTATTCACATATTCCACCCAAACTCAATCTCTCTAAGTGAGATGTAGGAAAGCATATATGCAATATGTGATGTTTTTGCTATATGATACTTATAATGATCTCCACCAAGCATGCTTGCAAACTCATGACAATGATGTAAAATATTTTCTTCCATGACGATCTATTGTTAGCTACATTCTTCCTTAATGACATCTTTAGCTACTTTAAATTAGAATTTAGAATCATCATCCAAGGTTGGGATATGATACAGGAAGAGATCCTGCTTTTCTTCTCTTTTTTCTCTTCATTTTCCTCCACGAGCATGTTTTCCCAAGAGGAAACCAAGGAAGCCTTGATGATGTCAGGGTCATCATAAGTTTATCCATAAGCATCTTCAATCTTCATATTATGTTTCTTTACCTTCTAATTTTGCATGTTAAATGAAAAAACTTGGTTTTACACCTTATTTAAATCATTTAATTGTTGATTTTTGACAACCATTTCGAAGTTTGGGTTTTCCATCTACACTTTTTCAAACTTGAAAGACACTTTTCTAGGGAATTTTTCCTTGTCTATGAACCTGTAATCTGAACTAGCTTCAAATAGGATTACAATTAGGGTTCAAATAGCTTTATGGTTGGGGTTAAACTTCAATTTGGGTTAAGGTTCAATTGATTAAAAATAAGCATCTTGAGAAGAAGGATATCTCTCGGTGTACTTTACATATATTTTTAAAATATAGGTATGCTAGTTATAATACTATTAAGGCAAGTACTAGCCACTACATGGCACTTGTTAATAAAAAAATTTCATCATGGATATTTTTTTATTTTAATTGAATCCTTTATTTATTTTTGTAATTTATATTTTATATATAATTTCATCTTTTTTTTCCGTTAAATTATTATAGTTTTAAGTTGTAGTATATTATCCTTTATATCTTCCTTCATTTCTTTTAATAATCTTAGTAATTATTATTCAATCATTTTGTTATATAATTCATCTTTATAATTCTCTTAGAGTTATTTATTCATTGTTTGAGACATTTAACCTTTAACCTTTTTTGATTCATTTATTTGTGTTATATCATATTACTATCTTATTCATTCTTCTATTATGTTTTCATCATTTTATTTCCTACTTTCACTTTTACTTTATTTTCCAATTTCCTGCCTCCCTACCCTCTCCCACCACTTAACTCTTAAGGTTATTTTTACAATCATATTCTTCATTATCCTCTTCCTTTGATGAATCATTGAGTGTGGTTTGAAATGTTGATTCAAAATAGCATACACAATTTAATTTAGAAGTGTTTATTCTATCATTACTCTATCATTCACAGACTTTGGAAAAATCATACCATATATAATCACTGGTTCATTAACATGTAACAATTATTGATTTGAATGAATAGATTTAGTTGCACTTGTGTCTACTAGAATCAAACCTGATAATTTAATATATTGATGACTCAACACACACAAATACACTTTGAATGCATAAATGATGACTCACAAAGCTACATAATCAAAGGGGAGGCATTAATGGTATATTTACAATCTATTGCAAAGTAATTGAACAACACATAGAGGCCTCAATTAGCCATTTCACAGTCTTCACATGATATTTTGAGTATCCAAGGTGACAACAATAACATACTCAATTTGTGCCTCATTCTAAGAAATAAGAAAGAAACTTCATGGAAATAATAACAACCAATATCTTCTTTCTTAATCCACGACTATAGGAACATATATTAGTTCTATTCCAACTCGCTAGAGTCAAAGCATACAACTAAGAGTGAAAGCAAACAAAATTTAGTGCATATATGTCAGAGAAAACCTATAGCTAGTCAGTTGATTCAAGACAGAAAAACCTCCAGACATTCATTATTCAAGAAACCATATACCAATTACAAGGTGATAAGAAAGTTCAACTGTGACAGGCGCATGTCAATTCTAGTCAATGCAACAAACTATGATTCTCACAATGGAGAGACAAAGCTACATGAATTACATTGATTCTTAGTGAATTAGCTACCAACGCTTGGTGCTACCTCATCATGATGGTCACTTTCAGTATCTTTTTAACCTGTTTTCTTTGATGGTCCTAAACTCTTATCACAAATCTATTGAACCCCACCTCTGGTCAAATTGGCCCCTACTCTAATTGCCCATGTCTCTAGCAACAACTACTAGCTCAAGCATCCTCTTTTCCAATAATGGACCTTGCTCTTTCTTAGTCAATCTCCCAGCGTGCCCAAGCTGCCCATCTTTTCTTCTTTATCGATATCTCTTTTTCTTGTCATCATGTTGCCAATGGGTTTCAAAATTGAAAAAATAATAACTACTTTGCCTTCAACAAATCTTATACCAAAATTAAGTAAGAGAAATCTCCATAGCTAAGTGGGTCCCCCCATCACCTTACAAGATAAAATTTAAAGCAAACAAAACACCAAAAATAATACAAGCCAAAATTTTAAAAAGCTCTTGTGTCAGGCTCCCCAAGAGACAAAACAAAGCATGTGCTCCTACACATGAAGTCATAGACTAGAAAACTTTTCACTATTCTTTTCATTTGCATCTTCCAACAATGCTCTAGAACAACTAACATGCATTCAATCTGTTTTCATTTGTTTTCTTCTGCCTTGTTGTATCTCCTCCTTCTAATGTCCTTTTCATCTACAAGCATCCAAAACTCCATCTCACATCTACATAAATCCTTTTCATCTTCTTCTTTGAAACTCTTCTCATTAATAATTCCATTCAAAGATTCAAAATCATTATGACTAAAATCAACATAATCAACTTTCTTACCATCAAGCTAACATCAATAAACCATCTTGAATGCCATCCTTCACAACACAACCTTTATCAAAATCTACATATATAATTTTGTTCTTTTCCTCTTTTGCTGCAATAAATTCTTGATCATTAGCTACAACCCTCATCTTTGTATCCTTCACTGTCTCATTTGTCTTTGTATCATCATTAGAAAGTTTCTCCATCCACTCTTGTTCTATCGCTAAGAATTATTCCCACAAATATTTTGCACTCACTGCACCATCTTCGTCCTTCACCTCTACTGGATAATGTTGCTCACTTAGCAACTCACTGCTATCCAAACCTTTTTCATCATCTCTTTTCAAGGCATCTCAATTTTTCCCTCTCCTCTTTGTAGCAATCATCTGCACATGCCACTTCAACTTCTTTCTCAATGGCCATCCCCAATATTCTTGGCTTCTTTCCTCAAGCTTTTGCTTCACCAATAACTTACATCTCTCCAAATCTCTTCTCAACTCTACCATTTCTCTTTCAAACTTTGAATCATCCTATCTTATCTCATTTCCCTTCAACTTGTCCTTCAGTTTGAGTCTCTCTTGCTGCTACATTTTTAATTTTAGTTTTTCCACTTCATAATACCTCACCTAGGACTTCTCTCCTTTTCCTCTACCCAGTCTCTTGGTACCTAGGTTCTTCCTGTTAACCTATTAAAACTTCCACACACATGTCAAAAATCCCACCAGACCTATTTCCAAACTCTCCCAGATCTTGCTCGCTCTAATACCAAAATGATGACTAAACACACATAGATACACTATGAATGCATAAATGATGACTCACAATGCTACACAGTCAAAGGGAAGGTAGTAATGGTATATCTGCAATCTGTTGCAAAGTAATGGAACAACACACAAAGGACTCAATCAACCATTTCACAGTCTTCACATGATACTTTGAGTATCCAAGGTGACAACAATAACATACTCAAATTGTGCCTCATTCTAAGAAATAAGAAAGAAACTTCATGGCAATACTAACAACAACCAATATCTTCTTTCTTAATCCATGACTACAGGAACATAGATTAGTTCTATTCCAACTCGCTAGAGTCAAAGCATACAACTAAGAGTGAAAGCAAACAAAATTTATTGCATATATCTCGAAGCAAACCTACAGCTAGTTCGTTGATTCAAGATAGAAAAACCTCCAAACATTCATTATTGGAGAACCCATATACCAATTACAAGGCAATAAGAAAGTTCAACTATGACAGGCACATTTCGATTCCAGTCAATGCAACAAACTACGGTTCTCACAATGGAGAGACAAAGCTACATGAATTACATCAATTCTTAGTGAATTGACTACCAACGCTTGGTGCTACCTCATCATGATGGTCAATTTTAGTATCTTTTTAACTTTTTTTCTTTGACAGACCTAGACACTTATCATAAATCTATTGAACCCCACCTCTACTCAAATCGGCCCCTACTCCAATCGCCCTTGTCTCAAGTAGAAAATATATTCCACACAAAAATGGTTTTCATCCCCTGGTAGCAACTACTAGGCTCAAGTGTCCTCTTTTCCAATAACAGACTCTGCTTTTTGTTGCTCAATCTCCCAGCGCGCCCCTCTTTTCTTCTTTATTGATATATCTTTTTCTTGTCATCACATTGCCAACGGTTTTCAAAATTGAACAGTAATAACTGCTTTTCCTTCAACAAATCTTATACCAGAATTAAGCAATACAAATCTCCATAGTTGGGTAGGTCCCCCCTCACCTTACAAGCCAAAATTTAAAGCAAACAAAACATCAAAAATAAAGCAAGCCAAAATATATATATTAAAAATAAAAATAAGCAACTTGTAATAAATAATAATTTTAATATATAACAATTTTATATTAATAATAAGAGAAAAAATATTGTCAACATGTAATATCTAACTTTTATAAAATTTATTTAATATATAATAATTCATAATATAACATTTATTAAATATATCATTTATTTAAAAGTTAGTGATTAAAATTAGGTTTATAGTTATGGATAGTGTTACAATCATAGTCGGGGTTAGAGATAGGTTTAGGATTATGATAATGGTTTAAAATTTAGTGTTAGGGTTAAGGTTAGGGATAGAATTAGAGTTAGGGTGTGAGTTAGGATTAGGGTTAGGTCATGCAAATAACTAATTAATAATACTAAAACACTATAATTAACATGTAGACACGTCAAATATACTAATTAACATTGTGCATCTGATCCTGACCTACTAACATCATTTCTTCCGAAATCATCCCTCGGTCTAACCATTTAATCAAATCTCCTCATCTGATTAAAATCCATCAATATTCTTCTCTTAATTAAATAAATCATTTTATCTAATCAAGTCATCTCTTTTGTTAATTAAATCAATCCATTTGATCTAATTATCCCTATTTAATTAAATAATCAATTTATTTGACTAAATCTCTAAAGTCTATCCATTAAATTAAATAAATTAAAACCTTATTTGATTTAATCTAACACCATCTCTTTGAATTAAATAAATCAAAATCCTTATTTAATTAATCTTTGGTCATATTCCTCTCTTATTTGATTTAAATAAATCCATAAATTTGAGTCAAATAGGTCACATCATCTAATCTTTCACATTAAATTAATTAACTCTTCATTAATTTAATCTCATCTCATGTCCCATTCTCTAGATAATGTCAGTTACACATGAAAATAGATTTAATTCATTTATTAAATCTCTTTTTCCCTCACAATGGCATCTTTTGGAATATTCTCTCAATTTGAATTCAAAAATTCTAAGTCAACATATGCATCCAACAAAGCAATAATTTCATCTTATATGTCCTTTGCCTTTAGCCAAGTGACATTTATTATATTCCCTTCCCTCTCACAAATCATTTCAACAAATTTGAAATTAAAAAAAAGCATTTATGGGTACAATCCCTAAATCTTGCATCCACTCATAACTTGACAAGTGGCATCATGCCATTGGATGAATGTTAGTCCCACATTGCTAAAATTTGGACATTCATCCATCTTGACATTCTATAAAATGAAGAGCTCATCTCCTCATTTCATCATCCACAATTTGAGCAAAGTTGTCATGCCCAAATATCCATCAAATTTCATCAATCATTCTTGAATCATAGTTGAGTTTTGCAGATTTTAGCTTGGAGCACTCTTCACCATCAAGAAAGTGGATCAAATTTTCATCAATACATCAATTTTGCATCATAGGAATTGGGAAAGGGCCAATTTTCAAATCAAATTGGCACCAATTCCCCCACGGGATCATGAGTTTGCACATCTAATTAGGATTCAATCTTTGTTTTATCATTTCCATTGTGTTCTTTAATATTTTCTTCCTAGTTTGAATGTTGTAAATGGATTTCATGGGGAATCCTTGTTTTGGCTTGCAATTTCTTGTTTAACTTGTTTACCATGTTGTTTTGCAGGAACCAAGGCTGGGGTTCACACATAACAAAACTTACATTTATTTTTATTCACATTAATGAAAATTACATTTAATTTTTACCAAATCTAAAAAATAATAATTACAATATTATAAAGGCAAATACTAGCCACTACGTGACACTTGTCTAAAATATCATATAGTGATATAAATTTATATTTATATTTTCATGTTATACTATTATTATATATGATTGAAATTATATTATATATTTTATAATAATTGAATGGGTAATATATATTAGAGAGGAAAATTTAGAAACTTTTATTTAAAAAGTAAATAAAGTTAAATGATATACAATAAATTTAAAAGAATTAGAAAATCTATTATTCATTCTATTATAAAATATATTAAATATGAATATTTAACTATTATCTAGTATTTTATTTAAAATATTATATTGTGATATGATTTAATATTTATGTTTCATATTATAATATTATTTTATATAATATAAATTAGATTATATATTTTATAATAATTGAATGGACATTTATATATTAATTTTTTTAAATGTACATAAAAGCGAGGAAACATATAAAGACAAATAAAGTTAAATGATAGGACAAATTTAAAATTTATAGAAACTGTAATAAATATTTTATACTTTTTTCTCTTTCAATTATGTTATTTAGATTTAATGCAATTGTAGATACCATATAAGGAAGGTCATAAAAAAGTTTTCTAACAACAAAATATGGCTAGGATTTCATGGCGACCTATTATTCATATTTCTTAATATTATTATTTTATTTTATTTTTAAAATTATGAGAGTGACATATTCAAGTGAACCACCCTCTATAAGTGGGATGACTACTTTATGTTTTGTGATTCCATAGAGTTGTGACCCACATAATAGGGTGAGGCCCTCCAAGGAGAGAGTAGGTTGAACCTTATATGATTGAGTTTTGAAATAAAAGTATATATATATATATATAGACAAACTCTAGAAACTTTCAAGAAAATGGATTGATGTGATTAATTTTGATTTCAATTTTTTTTATTATTATTTTAAAATCTAATTAGTTTTGTTAGGGTTTGAAAGTTTTCATCAGTATATATAGTAGGTTGTAAAGAAAAAATATATATTTTTTCAATAACTTTTCCATATAAACATGTATGAAGAATGTAAGACATAGATAACCTGCACATGAATTACTTGACAAAATGCTTCAAAGCAATGTGATTTCATCCATGACCATGATATTTATTGATCGATTAATTGATTCTCCTTTTTAATTTTTTATTTATTTTAGCTATATGCCTCTATATATATAATTTTAGATTTAGCTTATGACCAACTGAATAGATAGCTATGCATTAAAAAGGTACTTTATTTTAATATAAACAAGTTTATTATTTTCCATCAATAGTCCAAACCAAGTCTTTCACTCTTTAGCTTCGTGAAAGACCAAATATTGTCAAGGGAGTGCTATCTATCCAACCATTATGTAATCTTTAAGCCATATAAGGCTTGACCATCCTTTGGGCCAAGAGATCAACCAATAATTGAGTGCTACATAAAAATCATCATTTCAAGCCAACACATAAAAATACCAACAAGAGTACAATTACATACAAAGTAAATAAACAACTAGGATAAGGGAGGAGTGAAAATCTACATTACTCGCCATTAAGAGAGCTCTTTTAACCCAACACTCACAACATAACAAATAAGTACAATCTAGAACACATAAGACCTACTTGTAGACACCTGAATTTGTCCATACCCAACAACACTTGACTTTACCCCATCCAAGCCAATTACATGAATATTTATTACTTAATTAACTTGTCATTTACCTTTATCTCCTACCTTTAATTAAATAATTAATTCTAACCTTATCCCCTAAACCCTCTAACTAAATCATTTGTTTGGAAAAAAGGATAAAATTTTATGAAGGAAACATTAAAAAAAATATAGCAAAAGGATTTCCAAATAACCAAAGCCATTTTTAAGGCTAGAATCAAGAAAATCGAAGGGGGTTTACCCCAAAATCCACCAACCCAAGGAGATCTATAAAAACAAGATGTCAACAAAGCTTTCCTTCTCCCAAGCCCACAAATGGATAAGGTTAAGTCTAATCATCTTGAAAAATATAGACTAATTTCTCCAACTTATTTTGGGGGAAAGATCCCTAATCTATAGTATTCCAATTTCTATCACCATCAAAGGCTCACTTAGTTAGGAAATCGGCCACACCATTCTATTCCTAAGGAATATGAGAAAAGAAAATGAGATCAAAATTAGGGGAAAGACAAAGAATATCCTCCATCAACAAAACTATGCAACAAGAAGAATCACTTGCCACATCTTTGTTCAAAAGGGACACAAGAATCATGGAATGGTTCATCCCACAATAATGGGTCCCAAAATTGGGACATCATGATTTTTGTCTAAAATCATATATTTTTTAGAAAAAAATTAATTATTTAAGCCCTGAGAAATTCCATCTAAAGGGTTTTAATTGAAGAGGG
Source organism: Sequoia sempervirens (assembly GCA_007258455.2). Lineage (NCBI taxonomy): Eukaryota > Viridiplantae > Streptophyta > Pinopsida > Cupressales > Cupressaceae > Sequoia > Sequoia sempervirens. The sequence goes on along the minus strand of VDFB02120330.1, from coordinate 4,893 downwards.
CTAGATAAGATCCCCTTAGATCAAACCCCCTTGGATAGAACCCTTCCAGTCTTAAAAATCATACCCACAATAGAGTCTCCTTTGCACCTATCCAAATGCTGGCAAAAAAACGCATTTTCTTTATCTCTTGAGGGATTAAATAAAGTCATTTAGAAATTATATTTTGTATGTAGCCCTTATTATAAGCTTTTCAAAAGGTATAATTTTTAATATTTTTAATTTTATTATTATATTTATATTATATTTCTTGTGAATGTTATTTTTCGCTAAACATCAATGTATTTATTTTACAAAAGTGAAAACATAGAAAAATAGAGAAAATTAATCTAAAAAATATGTGTGCACTAGGTATTGATGTTCTTGTTTCAGCATAAAAAACAAATATTAATTTCAATACATACAAAACAAGTTATGCATGATGACATACACCTATGCTAAGATTATAATTACTTTGACTTCAAAAAATAATTAAAAAAAATATCCAACAAAAAAATATAAAAAATATCCATGCACTGGATGTTGATGTTAAAAATGTATATTTTTAAAATCATAATATTATCGTTTCAATTTAAAAAAATTATGTGTGACAACATAAACATCAATTTTTAAAAATGGTGTTAACTATAAACATAATTTATTAAAAGTTACGTAAAAAAATCACAATTTATTTTTAATTTTTAAAAAATATATTTCAAATCTACACACAAATCCTCACAAATCATTAGTTCACATCATCTCCAAATTATTAATTATGGTTTAGTTGCTATAGGTTTTGTAAAGTGGAATTTTTTAAAAAATGTTGATAAATTAATGTCTAACTTGGCCAAAAAGTGGGACATAGTGTTGTGGGCTAATGTGAATGCATTTCACAAATTATGTTTCTCCACCCCAACAAGCCTTTTCAAGGGAAACAAGAAGAGCTATAGCCTCCATTTTATTGTTAGTGCAAATCCACATGTGGGAGGTGAAAAAGAAGATAGTAAAACCATTATTATCTTTTCCAATCCCTCCAACCCCTATTGATCTTGGATTACCTCTTGGTGAGCCATCAATATTAATTTTTTAAATAACCAGCATGGGGACATAACCACTTACCAGTCCTATTCACCTTCTTAGAATCTTTACCCCTATAATTTAAGTTAGGAAATCTAGTTGGACAAGAAAGCTCCAAATGGATGACCAAAAAAAAATAGAGGTAGAGAGAGGCTCCACAAGATAACACTTTGTAGCAATACTTTCATTGATTGAATCTCTATTTCTTTGCCACACTTGAGCAACCATGTTTTGGTACCCCTTAAAAGTATAGTGATTGCACTCTCACCAAAATTTCTAGAGAGTAAAAATAGGACCAATCTCCCAAGCCATAGTCAAGAAAGAAGTAGATGCAGGCAACTTTCCTAAACTAGCCCAAAACTCCAAAATAGAGAAGGCATAAATTGGAGGCTAATTCCACTTACTCCACCATTGTATCCAAATAATCAATGGAAAGGGGCATTGGAAAAAGAGATGAGCAATATTTTCATCATTGTTATCACATAAAACACACTTATAAGGTACTTGAAAAAATCACTTCCTGATAAATTATCCCATGTAAGGAATTGTGTATGGCACACTCGCCAAACAAACATATTGCATATTGGCCAACAATACTTGTTCCAAATTTTCTTCCACTAGGGGACTTCCTTTCCTTCACTCCTTTTTTCCTCTAAGACCTAATATCCAAGGGCAACCGAATATGTCTCTTTCAAGTCATGACCCCAAGCTAGAAACAATCATATACATTCAAAGAGTAACAAGTTTGCTGAGCTAAAATCAAAGCAAAAGTATTATGGATTTCCAAAGTTCCACTTTTGGGCCAACTACTAGGCTCCTTCCATCAAAATTTTTGAGATTTCCCAAGCCTAACTAGGGTTTTAATATCAACCACATTTGACCACCCCACATCAAGAGAAATACCACTTAATTTCTCTAAGGAGGGAAAGGAGGTAAGAATTGGAGAATGCACCTGTCCCAAGTGTAATTCCAAAAAAAAAAAAATTCTTCCATTTTTCACAATCCAAAGTAGGCCCTCTTTAAAAATTGAAGAACCCCTCTTAATTGTATCCTAGATCATAGAATTTTTTCCAATAAGAACCATTCTAATAATATCCTCATCCTTAGCCTCACCAAGATACTTGAAATTAATAATTATAGCCCAAGTTTGCGTAAGATTCTTACATCACCTTTAGAAAAGTTTAGTAGCAATGAATTGATAGTTGAGCTTTGTCAATTGAAGACCAAGACCAACAAAAAAAAATTTCTTGCAAACTTGGTCCTAATGAACTAAACCTCATTTCTAACTCTCCAAATTTCTTGCCCAAAGGAACTTTTTAGAAAGCATATCAAATTCTTTAAGAAATTTTTTAGGAGCATATAACACAAAGAACCTATAAATAGGAAGATCTTGCAAAATAGACTTTAACAGAACCAACCTTAAGGACAATAATTTGAAGGTTCAATTACTAACCCTCATACAATTTTTTTCTATAACCTTCTTGCACTGCTCTCTTTTGATTTTACCAAAACATAAGAGAATTCCAAGATAATCAAAAGGGTACTTACCTATCCAAAAATGAAGGATGTTTTTATGTATTTTTTGAATTAACTCAAGAGTATTAAAGAAGAAAATATTAGACCTATCTTCATTAATTTGTTGACTAGAGGTAGGAAGAGATATTTCCATCACTTCCTTGAAACTTGTCAGTTCCCTAATAGAGGCAACCCCCATTAAATTTATATCATCCATAAACTAAAGATGAGATTGAGAATCCAAGTTCCTAGACCAAGACAAACCTTGGATGCAACCATTAGACCTTTGGAAGTTAAAAATTCTACCGAGACCTTCTTTCATGAGGATGAACAAATAGGGTGACAAAGGATCACCTTTCTTAAGTCCACGAGAAGCTAAAAAAATTGGGGAGGGAATACCATTGATAAGGACCAAGAAGGAGGATGAAATCACACAACTCATGATCCACTCAATCCAAATCGCACAAAATCCAATAGCCAAGAGCATTCTCCTAAGGAATGAACATCTAACTTTGTCATAAGATTTAAACATATCCAACTTTATGAACAAAGATTTTTCTTACAACCAGACATGGAATGAATTACCTTTGAAGTAATAATAACACCATCAAGAATTTTTCAACCCTTAACAAAGCCTCCTCTCTCTTGAGAAATGAGAGGCCAAAACTGCTTCAAAAGTTCAACAAGCTTGGTGATGATCTTATAAGTAACATTACACAAAGTGATGGGCTGAAATGAATTAAAGGATTAAGAATCCTCCTTCTTAGGAATTAAAGAAATAAGGGTTGAATTGATATCCTTTATAATTTTTTATTATATTGGGATTCTTGAACCATCTCTATAAGAGCATCTTTTAAAATGTCCCAAAATTACTAAAAAAAATCAACAAGAAAACCATTAGCAATTAGAGCTTTACTGATGCAGGAGCATCTAATAGTGTAAGGGCAATCTTGCATCACCAAAAAATAGTTAAATTTCAAGTTTCTCGGTTTTTAGATGTTTTTACATTTTTTGGATACCCTTTTCATCATAATGAAATTCCCAATTTACGGTTTTTATTTTCAGTTCCTGGGTTGAAAGATATTGCAGTTTTAGTTTCCTAGATTTGCACCTGAAAATCTTTCGAGTTAGATTTGAGGCACTTAGAGCTTCCGGATTGGCCCCGAAACTTTCCAAAATTGGCGTAGCAATTTTGAGCACGTTCTTGACTTTGAGACCTTTCCAACGATTCAAACGGTTCGCGAATCGGAGTCCTGGATCAAAAGTTATGGCCCCGCAAAGTTGGCACACTTTCTAGAAGATACAGTTGCAAATGCTCTTTTGAAATTTGAACTTCATGTTGTAAATTTTCGGTGCCAAACCGCCTAAACTCAAATTGAATGTTGTTTTGGCTCCAAACTAATAAGGAGCTCTATTTATGGGCGGGTTTCTAATTTTTGGGTAACTTTTTGGGGAACAAGCTCGCATATTGTGAAAGGGTTATTTTGTAGCTGTCTGTAACTTGCATGTGTTGTAGAACTTGGGGATTTGAGATCCTCTACATGTAAGAAGCTCCATTCTCTGAATAATAAAATTATTCTCTTGTTTGTGGGTTATTTTATGTGTCTCGGGTTGTGCCCTCATCAAGTGGTATCAGAGCGGGTTTTCTTGAGCGTGTGGACAAATTGCTGATCGTGAGGCAGTTCGCACCAGGACCGTGGTTGTGGGTCAAGGTCAAGAAAGATGCCTCCAAGAGTGATGCTTGGTAGGCATGGTGGTGCCAGAGGTGGTCGAGGTGGCAGAAATGTTGGTGGAAGAGATGCACTGGCAGCCCTCCAGAGACAGATTGATGTGTTACAAGAGCAATTGAGAAGAGGGTTAAACCCGAGGGAGGAAAGTGAGGATGAAGGAGAGGAAGAAGGTTCAGATGTAGAAGAGGAAGAAGAAGCAATTGATCAAGACCAAATGCGGCTAATAAGGGCCATTTCGAAGATCGGAAAGACCCAGAGCATAAGTCCCCAGTTATTCCGGAAGTCTGAACTCTGGAAGAGTTGATCGATGGATCAACGAGCTAGAAGAATATTTTGAGTATGGGGAAATAGAGGACCCAGATCAAGAAGTCGGCGGCGTCGTACCGAAGGTTAGCGCCGTGATTTGGTGGCGAGGTCCATTTGAAAGAAATCAAGAGGGTGCAAGTCAAGATCACCGCATGGGATCGTGATGGTAGAGAAACCGCTAGCAGTTCATACCAAAGGACTACAAGCCAGATCCGGCGGAAGAAACTGCAAGGGTTGAACTGCTGCAGATTTGCAAAGAATATTCCAAGATTTTTCACAAGATAATCAT
>VDFB02120329.1:0-19146 GCA_007258455.2 Sequoia sempervirens | reverse complement strand
GAACCAATCAGATCACGACACGTGGCATCCGTACATGAGTCAGCGCACAGTCAGCATTATATGTGGCAGACACGTCAGCATCCAGGTGGCAGTCCTAGTCATCCTCCACGTCATCGGAATTGGCGATTCACATTTTGACACCTGGCATGATGAGTTGGCACTAAGTGGTGGTCTCGTCAGCGGTGGATGTGGCAATGTCGGCGAATAACAACATGACACGTGGCCCGTTCTTCTCTCTTCCGTTAGCGAGTTCGTTGAGCGGTTCATTAAAAGGTTGTAACAAGACTCGAACTCCTAACCTTTCATTACCGAAGCCCCCGACCACCGCTTGCACTAAATAATTTTATGCCTTTACTATATATAGCGACGGGTTGTTTTGTTAAGATTTTGTTATACTTTAGAAGAAAAACCCGGACGTCGGATTGAACCCGAATCACGCAAGTTATTAGAAATGTGTTGCCACTACAATGTGTTTTCATCGAATGGTTTTCGAAGGTATAGAGGTGGCGCTTATATTCTCAACTGTTCGAAGCCAATCGACCTTATTTTAAAACAAACACTTAATTTAAAATTTAAACAAACTATAATCCTTTTAAAGGGATTTAATCAACCCCAAAACCTCCCAAAGCCCGAAAATAAAGAAGATTGAAGGGGCTAAAATAAATATTATATGGAGATTTATTTTGATAAGTGATTTTGAAAGATTATTATGCTATTAGGCGAGGATTTTAAATATTTCCAAACAAGCAAAGGAGATCCTTATGTAATTTGAGATAAGGAAAATATTCTCAAATCTTTGGTTAAGGCCAAATTGAGAAAATTCTTTGTATAAAAAGGGGGCTTGAGGTGAGAATTGTAATCAAGTTTTTTTTAGGTGATGAAGTCCTGATGCTGAGGTGACAAAAGAGGGATCTTGTTGAAGAGTTTTCAAATCATTCTTGCATATCAGAGCATCGTTACGCTGCCGAATTGCTTGAAGAATGGTGGTGCTATTGTAATCGATTTTGGAGTTAATCGGATCGGTCTCTCTGTTGGAGTGGACCCGGAGATGTAGTCACTTTCGTGACGAACTCCGTTATCAAGCGTTGTTTGCACTTCTCTTTTTCTCTCTCTTTCTGTCTTTCATTTCCTTTCTATTATAATCACCTTGTTATTACGTTCTTTATGTTATTTCCTCAAGTTAATTTTGTTTTAATTAACTTGAAATAAACATTGTAAAGCATTGTAAAAGTTAAGCATTTAAACTGCAATCTAGTCTAGATCCTACACAGATCAAGTTGGTATCAGAGCTTTAGGGTGACTTTTATTGCAGTTATTTGTTTTTGAATGCTAACGAGATCCAGGATTCAGAAAGGCGAAGGCAAGCTCGAAGACTTTGATCCTGAGATCGGGAAGCGTAAAACATTGTCGAAGATGTCAGTTTCTGGAATGGAGGTTCCTGAAGAAATCAGTGAGCAGGAGTTTCGAAGAGCATTCCTCGAGATGAAGGCAAAGGTGGACATACTTTTTCAGGAGAGACAAGAACGGAAGGCACGTGAAGAAGGTTTGTCGAAGCAAGAAGATCACAAAGACATGAAAGGGAAACAACATGAAGATGGTGGCAAGCAACCAGATCATCCCTTTTCTTCTTCTCCTCCCTCTTCTCCTTCTCCTTCTTCTCCATCTTCTCCTCATTCTATTTCTTCTAATCCTTTCAAGAGTGGGTATAAACCTAAGATCAAACTGGATGTAAAATTTGATTTGCCTAAATATTGTGGAGAACTTAATGCTGAAAAATTGGATGACTGGATACAACAAATAGAGGTCTACTGTAGAGTCCAGAATCTATTTGATGGTGTTGATAGGATCCAATTAGCTACTCTTCGTTTAGGAGGTATAGCCTTAACCTGGTGGGAGAGTAAGTCTAAGGCAGAAGTTTCACAACATGGTAGAGTCAGTTTAACTTGGGCAGAATTTGTTAATGCACTTAAGAAGCAGTTTTATCCCTTAGGACATATGCAGCAGTTAATGATGGATTGGCAAATGTTTAGGCAAGGGAAAGGTCAAACTGTCCAAGAGTACACCCATGAATTTAGGAAGAGGGCTATTGCTTTGAATGTTCCTTTGTATACCCAAGACACGTTGTTGAAGTACATAGGAGGTTTGCATTCCTATCTTAGGCATTCCATTTTGGTTTTGAACCCTTGTAATTTGGATGAAGTGTCTGTTCAAGCTACACACTTAGAGTCAAGGGGTAAAGGATCTTTCATTGACAAGTTTGATAATGATGTAAAGAAATCTTCTAAGAATGTAGAGACAGGGAAAGGAAAGAAGGCAGCTACAGTTAAGAAGGATGAGAAACTTTCTTGCACTCATTGTGACAAGGAAGGTCATGATGAAAATCACTGCTGGAAGTTGCATCCAGAACTGAGGCCTAAGTGGGCTCAAAGACGTAATCAGAAACAGAAAGGTAAGGATAAATCCATGAATGTTGTTATGGATCTTGGCTCAGATTCAGATGATGAGACTAAGATAACAGCGATGGGTCTAAAAGGTAAAGCCTCTATTTCTGGTGTTTCTATTGCTAGTTGTGCTTCTACTTCCACAGTTAATGATTTCTCTGAAGATGCAAAAAGGAATGAGCTGTTTCATTTAAGGGTTGTTGCTAAGAACACTAAAATTGATGCACTCATAGATAGTGGTTCTCAAGTTAATCTAATTTCAGAAAGTGTTGTAAGAAACTCGGGGTTAAAAAACTACACAACATAGGAAACCTTATCCACTAGGCTAGATTTGTGAAAATGATGGGCTGCAAGTAACAAAACAATGCACCTTAAGATCTTCAGCACCACTAGTAAATTTGTGGGATGAAGTTCAAATTTTGGATGGTTCCTATAGATATCTCTGGTGGGATAGTGCTTGCAGCCTCCTCTATCTTTATGTGATAGAAAAAGCACTTACAGCAAAAAAAATCATTATCATTTGTTTAAGGATGGCATTCCAAGACATAGTACATTCTCATGATTAAGATTCCATCAATCTTAAACATGTGACAGCCAAAGAGGTAATTAATGCAAGCAAGGAATTAACTCGGCGTCCGGCTGCAAGATAGGTGATTCTAAAATACGAACTTGGAGTAGCTAACTAGTATCGTGATGTTGGCAGTGATGCACCCGGGCAGATGCAAAGATGAGAAAATGATGATTGAAAGCATTGATGAATCCTTGGGTAAAAATGTTCATGTTGGGAAAGATCGATATGTTGTTGACTTATTCTCTTTCATTTCTGCATTATTGTTCAGCTTGATGCTAGTCAATTTTTGTTGGTTAGTGGCTATGACATTTGATGTAGAAGCTTATGGAAGTAATACAATACTGTTTATGTTCAACAATATTTCTGTAGTCTTCATTGTGCTTGTGAGCCAGGTTTTCAGATGTACAGAAGATACAGGACAAGTGGGGAGGCCAAGTCCTCACTTATTGTCAGAGTAAATGCCACTTTTGGAGGTCCAAAAGGTCTTCAGTGGGGAGGCTTGATCCGGTGGACATTTTTCAGTGGAAATTGAAGTGTCTCATTTTTCTCCAGAATCTGCACCATCAGAAAGATCTCAGTGTCCTGGTTCCAACGCAACTCGAACGGAGCAAAAAGGAGTCCGTTTGCACGAGTTATGGCCGGTCAAACCTTCGGTCAAACTGGGAACAGAGGGCGTCCAGGAAGTGAAAAAAATGATTGTTTCAGAAATCAACGGAAGCAGTTTCAAGTCGTAGAGCTCGTCGAGACGATTCCGGCAACGTTCATTTCGTCGAAATCCGACATCGGAGGCTCAACTTATCAGCGGTCAAAGTTTGCAGTTGACTTGTTGAGGTGGACAGTACGGATGCTGACGTCAGCATTCCGTACTATACGGATGATGAAGTGGTCGAACTAGATTCTGACACGTGGCTTCCCTATCAGCATCGTACGGAACCAATCAGATCATGACACGTGGCATCCGTACATGAGTCAGCGCACAGTCAGCATTATATGTGGCAGACACGTCAGCATCCAGGTGGCAGTCCTAGTCATCCTCCACGTCATCGGAATTGGCGATTCACATTTTGACACCTGGCATGATGAGTTGGCACTAAGTGGCGGTCTCGTCAGCGGTGGATGTGGCAATGTCGGCGAATAACAACATGACACGTGGCCCGTTCTTCTCTCTTCCGTTAGCGAGTTCGTTGAGCGGTTCATTAAAAGGTTGTAACAAGACTCGAACTCCTAACCTTTCATTACCGAGTCTCCCGGACAACCGTTGCACCAGCGAATTTGCGCCTTACTATATATAGCGACGGGTTGTTTTTGTTAAGATTTTGTTGGCGTTTGGTAAGAAAAACCCGACGGCCGGGGATTGAACCCGGAACCGCCGGGCTATTAAAATTTGTTGCCACCAACAAGCCATCGAATGGCTTTTCGATATAGAGGTGGCGTCGGTTTATATTCTCAACTGTTTGGAAGCCGAATGACCTTATTTTTAAAACAAACACTCCTAATTTAAAATTTAAACAAACTATAATCCTTTTTAAAGGATTTAATCAAACCTCCAAAACCTCCAAAGCCCGAAAATAAGAAGATTGAAGGGCTAAAATAAATATTATAGGAGATTTATTTTGATAAGGGGGATTTGTAAAGATTATTATGTTATTAGGGGAGGATTTTCAAATATTTGTACTAAGTAAAGGAGATCCTTATGTAATTTGGAGAGATAAGGAAAATATTCTCAAATCTTTTGGTTAAGGCCAAATTGAGAAAATTTTATGTATAAAAGGAGTGTGTAAGGTGAGTGTTGTATTCAAGTTTTCTTTTAGGTGACGAAGTCTTGAAGCTGTGGAGATAATCAAAGAGAGGTCTTGTTGAAGAGTTTTCAAATCATTCTTGCATATCAAAGCATCGTTACGCTGCCGAAGTGCTTGAAGAATGGTGGTGCTATTGTAATTGATTTTGGAGTTAATCGGATCGGTCTCTCTATTGGAGTGGACCCGGAGACGTAGTCACTTTCGTGACGAATTCCGTTATCAAGCATTGTTTGCACTTCTCTTCTCTCTCTTTCTGTCTTTCATTTCCTTTCTTTCTATTATAATCACCTTGTTATTACTTTCATTCTATTATTTCCTTAAGTTAATTTCGTTTTAATTAACTTGAAATAATCATTGTAAAAGCATTGTAAAAGTTTAAGCATTTAAACTGCAATCTAGTCTAGATCCTATACAGATCAATATGCCTCAATCTCATAGGCTGAAACCTCCAAGAGAGGCAAGTCGGTGTGACATGCTTTAGGTCTAGCCGACTAGCAGCTTTGGATCTTGTGGTTTGTATAGGTCGCCGAGATAATGTTTAAGTCATGCCGAAGGAGCTTATCACTATGACTTGTGACTATCATTGTAACCCTATGCTGAGTGGATATCTTTGGTTGATAGGCCATTCATATTGTATATCAAGGAGACCCTTGGCTGAAAGGCTTGCTTTGGTGTGAAGTCCAAATGATAGCTAAAGTCTTGCCGACAGGGTGTTTCACATGTGGTCATCAGAGTAACTTATGATTTTTCGATATGTGGTATTACTAATAGGAATGTCTCACCGATAGCATTCACTTGGTGTCTTTGGGGTAACATGGAGGTTTCACTATGAACTCCTAGCAATAGTTGGTTTGTCTCACCGATAGTATACACTCAGAGTAACATGCGGTGGCTCGGTAAGAAGTCTTACCGATGTGTGATGTCTTGCTGAACGGTTTTGCATTTAAGACATCAGGATAATGAAAGGGGTCTCAGTGTAAAATCTCAATGACAAATGAAGTCTCACCGACAATGTTTCTTTTGAAGCCTTTAGAGAGATTCTTAGATGTTCGGTATGATCTCTCAGCGAAGGACAATAGTCTTGCCAACTGCTGATCACTTTGGAATACCTTGTAAAGTGCTCAGTGTGATGTTTTGGTGAAAGACGATTGTCTTTCCGATGTGAACACTCATGTCTATGTGACTTATGGAGCTTCGGTATGACATCTCACCGATAGTAATGAGTCTTGGCGATAGCGATACATGTGAAGAACTTCGGTATGAGGGCTTAGCGACATGAGGAAGTCTTAGCAATAGTCTTCTAGACTTAGTATGACATCTTGTTGATAGGTGAACTCTTGGCGATATCGAATGTTAAGCTATGTTGCATTGGGGAGACACGATTAGTTTCTCACTGACATGCCAACACAGATTGAAGCCTTTTGACTGAGTGAAGACTATCCTATGTGGCTTGTTGTCGACCAATCAAAGGAACTGAATGGGAACCATTGGAAGACAATTCATTGTGGTAGTTCTATGAGGAATTTTGACAAACAGGAATGACATGAATATAGTCTGGAGTAGCAGATGATGTTCGGTTCGATGGATCAATGGATTACGATGTGATTGTATGATTAGTGGATGAATTCTATTCTATGAAGACTGTAACATGAATGTTCTATAACAAGGTTGTTCATGGTGAATGTTGTTGTAAACTGACATCAAAAAGATAAGTCAAAACTCTATTTGTAATCTTTATTACTATAATACAAAGTGACTTCTCTTGGTGTGGTGGGTTTTTCTCCCTTAAGGGTTTTCCCATGTATATCTGGTGTTCATATGTGTTTGTCAAATATTCTGTTTCTATTATCTCTTTCATGTGCATCTTAATTGGACTGTAATTATAAAATTTAAAAGTGTCTCTATGTTCTACCCTAAGGTTTTGACATTAGGAGAGTTGTTTCCGCATCTAGCTTTCCTTACAATACCGTTATCCTTTTAGGTGAAAAACCCTAGAAGTGTAAGAGAGAACACTCCTACAAAAATTTGTGGTACATTTTGGTGAACCTGACTTTTGAACATCTTACTTCTAATTTCAAGTGTATTTACATCTTAGGAATAACTTGCATCAGCATTGCATTATGTTTTGCATTGTTTAATTTGCATCCTAGGGTTTTAAAAATTGCATTAGTGAAAATCTCATATAGCTTGCATTTTTGCATTATATTTCATTGAAAAGAACAATATTCTGCATATTCATATTATATATGCATCTAAAAATCTGAAAAACATAAAATTTCATTTAAATTTTTTGAAAAATATCAAAAAAATCACTACTAGGACTAATTTGCCACACTGGGTGACTTGGTCCTCCTTCACATTTTTCACTATAATTTTTGGCATTTTCAGAAGTTTTTTTGCATTTCAATTTTTTGTTATTGCATCTCTTTCACAATTTCCATATTTTTTGTTTTATTCCACTTCTTGTACTTAGTTTTATTTTATACATTTGCATCATGTCTGTGTTTCAATAAATTTTGGATGTCATTAAAATCCTTAGTTGACATGTCAAGTTGTGCCTTTGGAACTAATCCTAATGACCTTGAGCTTCCTCATGCTCCTTCAACTCCTCATGGAATTCCTCCTCATGATGTTGAAATCATTGGAGAAGATGATTAAAGCATGAATAAGTTCTTAAATGAAAGCCTTGACAACCTTGAAGCTAATGCATCCTTTTATCCATCCATGAAACAACAAAACCTTCCTACAATCTCACCTCCTAATATGTTTGGTTATTTAGATCCTAAAACAAATGGATGACCTAAGTTCCCTCCATCAGGTGAACCTAGTACTTCTAAACAAGCAACCCCTCAACCATTCTATGATAATAAAAAAATCACTAATACTTCAATTAACCTTGAAGAAACTTATGGAAAAGGTTTTACCATCTTGAGAAAATAGGATGTGAGACAACAACTAAACATGACATTCATTGAATTTTAGAAAAAAATCCAAAAGATGAAAACACAACTGGATTAGGATATTAAGATCCTCCTCATGACAGTAAGTCTCCTATAGAATATTGGAGACTTCATGATGATGGCATGGTAATATTTGATTCCCCTCCTAATTTGAATGTCCTTCCTAAAGAACAATCCCTCTCTCATAATGATAACAAGGACAACAATAAAATCATCTCAGGACCTCCTTCCCGAATCTCCTCTCAAGAGGTTGGAGAATCTATTAAATGCAAGAGGCCTTACAAGTTACAAAAACTCAAGTTTCCTCTTTCTCCACCACCTGAATGTGAAAGGAAATTGAAAATACTTTTAAACAAAGGACTCATACTATTACCACCTGTGAATAGGTTAGTGATCTATCCTAAAGATGCTAATGTTCCACATTGTGCATATCATCATGTTCTTAGAAATAGAAGCAATGAGTGTCATCAATTGATTGAAATACTAAGCAAGTATCATTTCGATGGAAATAATTGCTGTCCAATAAATCCATAAACCACCCTCAAACCCCTTCTCATGTAATAGTTGAAGAACATTCCCTTCTCACTATTACATGATCTTTCCCATCACTTATCTTGGCTCATTCTTGTCTTGCACGCAGTGGGGGCAAGAGATTGCTAGCCTTGACCTAGTAATGCATTTGTCATTGTCTCGTAGCTACGTTATTCACCTTTTGCTTATATCGATTGAGATTGGGAGGCAAATGACTTGTTCGATAGTTGACTTGCATTTTCCTTACTAGTTTTTTTCATTTTCTTTTTCTCTTGTGTGTTTGCATGTGTGTGATGCATTCCCTTGTGATTTTTTGTTTGATGTTCTCTCTCTTTGTGACATTCATCTATTTGTATCTTCCTTATTCTATATGTCGCACATTGCTTTTTACCTTTTCATTTTGCTTTTTGCTTTTTCATGTTGACCCAAAAGGCCCCTTTTTTCTTTTTCTTTGCCTTTTTATTTTTTCTTGTGTTTTCCTTTTGGGGATGACGCAAGGCATTGAGACATTCATGTCTCTTTCATGTTGACCCAAAATTTTATTTTTCTTTTTCCTTTTTCATTTTCATTTTGCTTGTGTTTTCCTTTTGGGGATGATGCAAACTATCAAGACATCCTATGTCTCTTCCATGTTGACCCAAATGGATATTTCATTTTATTTGTTTTCACTCTCTTTGTGTCATTCTTCTATTTCTATGTATTTGAGGAATGATGACAGTTCTAAGCTCTCTAAATAAAATATTGTAGAAAAGAACATACTAACCCCAAATCCATAGATCCCTTATGTGTTCGGTGTTTTACTTTTGGGGGAAACCTCTTTTTTTTCCTTCACATGATGTAGCCTTACTCAGAAACCTATGAATTGGCATAGGGGCTTTCCAAGTTGGCTCTCATGTCTTCTTTTTGTTTGCATTTTTCATTTTCTACTTTAAATTAATTTCCCACAATACGATATATAGCATTCCATTTAAAGTGGGGACATACATTGGCATTATTATTTTTTTTGCATTTATTTTCTTTTTATTGGTTCTTAGTGTAGCCTTGTTACTTCATACGATGTGTTTTTTCACTTTGTGGATGACATTAGGTATGATGTCCTTCATGAGTGTGATCTATCTTAGCATATTGCATTCCTCTTAGTGGCTTGATGCGATGCACTCCATCCCCTAAGTTGCAAATTTTCTATTCCTTGATCAGTCCTCTATTGGAGACATTAGACAAAATGTTCCCTAAGTTAAAGATATTTCATGAACTAAGCAAGACTCCTTTAAACTTTTTTTGCATGTTGCATTTTGCATTTGTTATATGGCCACCTTCCATAACACAGCTTGCATGCTTTTAGTGCCATCACATTTTTTCATGAGCTCCAAGCATACAAAGTTTTGCTTGTCTCATGAAGCTCGAAATGCCATTTTCTTTTGTGGTACCTTATTAAAGTTATCAAGAGGTATAACTTTGGTATGGTTGAGTGGGAAGCCCATTCTAAGGCTTGAATTCTCCCCATAGCCACCTGCATGTGTGTGAGTGCATACCATCCATGAGTGTATGTTTTCCACCTTTTGGGCCTTCTCACCCAAAGGACAACCATGATTTTTGTCACCTCAGAGTGAGTATACATTTATTTTTCAAGACAAACAGCCTAGATCTGATCCACAACGGGATGGCCAAATGATCAAAACTTGATCTGACTCTCTTTTCTTTCTCCTTTTCTCTCTTTCATCATTCTCTTATGTGTTACTTTGTGCTTATGATTGGTTTGCCATGGGATCTTGAACCTAGGGGTTTGATCATCCTTCTTGATTTTTGTTGTCTCATCTTACCAGCATGGGTGCATTTGGATCCCTCTTGATGTGTATGTTGGGCTACTTTAGCGTGAGTTTCAAGCAAGTTCATCCTCTCACTAAAGTGGGGGCTTAATGTGTCACCAAAAAATGTATAGTTGGACATTTTTACACTCACTTGAGTCTCCCTCATGGAATTTGGCTTGATTTTTCCTAGATTTAATGTTGCAATGTGGTCAAAACATTCACATTAGGTCTTGGACCCTTGTGAAACATTAAGAATTCTAGGATGTCTTGTAAAAGTGTTGTCAAGTGTTGTAACCAACTTTCACACTTTCCTAAGACCCTTTCATTATAGTTCACTTAATAAACCTCTTTTTATCACTTACCAAGTCTTATTTAAAAGTTTTATAAATAGTTGTAACAAAATCTCACACTTTTCTAGGCTTGTCATCAATAACATGACCCTTTCTTATGTTTAAATGACCCCTTAATGCATTTTTTGGCCCTATTTAAGTGTATTTTTTAGAATATTCTTGTTAACCATCATTAAATACACTTTAATCCTTGAAACCCAGTAAAATCTCCTTGGTGGGACCAAGTCGCCACTTGGGGCAACTTAGTCCCTCTGGGCAAAAAATAATAATAATATTAATTTTCTGGTGAGATTTTATTCTCTTAACCTGAAGGTCAGCCTATGATGTGTTGTTTTCAGGAAATATTGTAAAATCAAGTATAAATAAAGGGTTTTTCTCTCACTTTCACCCTGATTCATTCACTTAATCATTCAAGCAATTATCAAGCATTCTAAGCATTATCAAGCATCCATTGGAGCATCTTCTTGCACATCTTTAGATTTCAACATCAAGGGTTTGGTGAGTTGTAGCATTGCATGTTGTTCATTCATCATTAACTTTCCATTTCATTTCAATTTCTAAGGTTTGATTACCAAATTAGGGTTTGACCAAGGCAAACCCCTATTCTCTAACCATTAACCCTTTTCCCCTCTTTGCATGTGTGTTTTGCGGGTCTTGTATGAAGATTTTTCAAAGAGGAAAGTGTCAAAAAGGTGTTGTCAACTCATTAAATTAATTCAATTCAACAAAGCCCTAATTGAAGCTTGGATACCTCTATCAACCCATTTTCTGTAGAATCTAAACCGGACAGTTGTTAGGAAGGGAAGTGCAGATAGAAAGCTATAGATTCCTACCCCAAATTTCTTGAGATTCCTAGGTGGACTAAGTCACCATCTATGGTGGATTAGTCCCACTGCCAGGGCTGAAAAGTGTTTTCTATATTTTTGGACACCCATTTGGCAGAAACCTATCCAGATAGAATCTCCCCAAAACAGGTCTAAGTCGCTTATCTTTGCGTAAGTGTCCCAATGGGCTTCAACAACAAAATCTATAGGATACCAAAGCCTCTCTACATCACATTTTAGTTTCCAAGTGCATCTCTCCAATCTTGTTCATTTTTGTCATTGTTTACTTGCATTCTTAAGTCAGTTTGTATACATCACTGTGTTTTCAAACAACTTGCATATCTTAGGTTTTGCATTAATATTCATTGTCTTTTATTAGTTCTTTGCATTTATGACATTTCCTTTAGACATATTTCAACTATAATAGCATTAGTATTTAGTTAACCTCCAATTTTTTGTGGGATACCTTTCTCCTTTTAAGTGAAAAACCTTAGAAGTTTAAGAGAGAACCCTCCTACAAAAATTTGTGGTTCAATTGCAAGTTAGAAAAACATAGTAGGAAGTGAGTGCATTATTTATGAAACCTCCAACCCACACAATGTTGTACAACCCTCTACACACTAAAGCCAAATAAAATCCCTCATTTTTCCTATCACTTCGAGTTATGCCAACATTTTTTTCTCTGGGTGAGAAGTTATCCATGCACTGTAGGCAGGAATGTTGACATGACTAAGAAATGTGTTTAAAATTGTAAGTATTGTTATTGGAAAACACTTTGTGTTGTGAGTTCTTTCATTCTACATGTTGAAAGTTGAAGGTTTGAGAGCACGGGGTGGAGTTGCAAGTCGAGGATATATAGGAATATCCAAATTCACCTGAGGGGTGAGTAACCAATTGGGCTATTACTTGTAAAGGGTTTGAAAATAGTATTTGGGTTGTAGGTTTCATAACACTCTATGTTTTTTAACCTGCAATTACACATAGGCAGTATGAATGTAATGAAAATGTTTTGGTTACTTACACAGTAAGAACCCAATTAGTTGGCCACACCTTAGTTTATTTTGGATACTTTTATGTATCCCCCACCAAAAATTATATTGACAGTATGAAAGTATTCAAAATTTTATTTTATTTAAATAAAATGAATGTGATTCAAGAGAAACCTTCAAAATCTATCACAAGTGTTAAAGGTAGACTAAAAATTGTGTTTTAAATTCCTCTTATGATTGAAAAAATATATGCTTTCTTACAACAAGCGATGCAAAAAGATTTGGAACTTTAACTATTTGTAACTCTTACAACTTTTTAACATATTACAGTCAACCACATATGCATTTTTTGGTTGTGTGTTTATAATGTGGATTCTATTTATGTTAATATGAAATATACTAGTAGGAAATTCCACCTAAAGTCTTATTGTTTATGGTAGCTTGCTTATAAATGAAAGAAAAAGGTTGAAATTTAAATCATTTGAGCTTGCCAATTTTTAATATTACCATCAATGGTATTCAATAGAGTATAGCAATAAATGTTTTGTATGTATATATGTGGGCAACTATTTTTCTCATCATGGATACTTTCAAATGAATAATGGTATTAAATGTTATTTGTAACAGTAAAAATGGAATTTCACTATCTTCATCTGATTGCAACAAAAAAAAAGCTCACATTATTTGTAGTGTTGGAAAACACACTGTCCCCTATCAGTTATTTTCTTGTGAAAAGTTTTTGTTTCCTACGCATCAAGAATGTAAGGAAGTTGGCCTTAAAATTTTGTTTCTTATGATTGAAAAAATATATTTTTATTTACAATAGATGGTGCAATAAGTTTTTCACTTGTATACAAATAATAATATATGACTTTAAAATAAACTACTAAAAATTGCATATAAATGACTAATTTTAGTCACATGACTATTAGTAGTTTATTTGTAGTCATTTATAACACGACCAAATTTATGACTAAACTATTTTAGTCATTTATTTAGTCATTGATTTGTTCATTGATTTAGTCATTGATTTAGCCATTAATTTAGTCGTTTATTTAGTCATGGTAGTGATTTATTTATTCATATATTTAGTCATTAATTTAGTCATATATTTAGTCATTGATTGTTGTTAACTGGTCATTTATTTAGTCACATATTTAGTCATTATTTTAGTCATGTATTTAGTCATATATTTAGTCATTAATTTAGTCATTACTTTAGTCATATATTTAGTCATTAATTTAGTCATATATTTAGTCATATATTTAGTCATTAATTTAGTCATGTATTTTTTCATTAATTTAGTCATTACTTTAGTCACATATTTAGTCATTACAAATTAAATCTAACTTAATTAATCCTCACAAATTTATGCATATAAACTTCAAGTATCATAGATATTCAAATGTTGAAGAAGCACCATGAAATGAAGACTAAAATGTTTGAACAAATATGATTGATCAAACACAAACACAAATAGATTACAAATCAAGAGGAGCCACAACACAGTATTTATGAGTGGAGAAAAAACTACTCTAAAAATTTACTTCATTAAGCCTCATTGGCAAATAAAAATCTCATTGGTTACATTCAATGTCTCAGTGACACTATACAAATTATAGAAACTATATAAATAGAATACTCATATTTTCCTATACTTATACTGTCTTCCCCTTCCTTAACTGTAGTCCTTTTGGAAGGGCAATGACCTCCTATAGGGGCTCGACCCATTTAATCCCCTTGCAAATCCACACCTTTCTCGCCGCCATTGGTTTCAACTCCTCCAAACTCTTCCTTGCTGGTATTCACCTTTCACTTCTCCAATTTCGAGCTATAGCCTGAAAAATAAGATTTTGAAATTTGCACATCAAAAACTCTAAAAAAGTCAAATAATATAGAGGATAAAATTAAAACATTTTCTTTTCCTTTTCCAATTATGGCACCCTAAACTTAGGTGCTAGATATAATATTTCCTAGTTATCTCTTACAATTTTTAAAAAGATGAATTCATACAAGACAACAAAAAAATAGGCAATATTCAATTAGTGATATACAACTGCCTTATTCCTGAACAACTGATCAATAGCTTGATTATTGATTGCAAATTTGTAATTGATATGCTTGAAAGTGTCCTTGCCTATGTGTGAATTAGATCTTTGGACGAGGATATGAACATCCATCAAAAGCATAGTTGGAAGTAGATTTTTATCAAATATTGTAGTTGCAATTTTCACTAATTATAATAAATATAAATAGTTTTACCTTTCTACAACAAATAATGCAATTCTAATAACTTTTAGAGGATCGACAATGCTAACATTTATCATATCAACATACTCACTTGCAAGTTGCAATACAACATTAAACTTATTAATTAGACTCAACATCTAAGAAAGAAAAAGAAACTTCAAACATTATCAATTCAGTAAAAAAATCATCAATTTCAAAGATCAAAGTAGCCAATGCTTCACTCTCTACATCCTCTACTACAATCAAAAGAAGCCTTTGTTTATGTGATAAATGCAACAAGAAATTATATTATTTGTCAAAACTTATCACTATGTACTTATGAACTCAAGATCATTCAAATTGTCAAACTAATCGACATGACTACCTAATTTATTTCTATTACATCCACTTTGGGAATACAAGATCATTGAGAATCCCAATTATTGAACTATGAAATTCAGCAACGCAATGAAATTATATCTTAAGTAAAATGTAAATAAAATCAACATTACATGTCTTAGCTTATCAATTGATCTCAAATTGTATATACACCTTTGTCATATAGCTTAATGACATCTACAATAGATATGCACAAAATGAATTTGGTGGAAAGGCTTTTAAAACTTCCAAGTCAATACAATTCATAGGTGTAAAGCCAAATTCCACAACCTTTGCCAACATCCTCCCTACTTGTGCCAAACTAGGAGCTTTGAAACAAGATATGAATATCCATCAATGCATAGACAATACACAACAGTATCCCTATAAGAAATGTGGTCTATGGATTGCAATATTACAGGATATGCACAAAATGGATTTGTTGAAAAGGCTTTAGAAACTTTCAAGCAAACACAATTGGTAGGTGTAAAGCCAGATTCCACAACCTTTGCCACATTATCTATAATTTTGGAAAGAAAAGAAAAAGTAATTACATCAAACTCATGCAACATGTCACGACATGATTACAGAGGCTTTCAACCTAAAATGGGGAAACATAAAAATATTGAGAATTAGATATCAATTTGACCTGCAAGTATGATAAAGATTTTGAGTAAATAACTATCTATATTCTTTAAATACTACTAAAAAGCCTAAACAAAAAAATATCAATGTAAAAAGAATGATGAAAGCAAAGTGCACCATATAAGGTAAAACTATGGCAATAAATATAGTCTGAAAGGTGAAAACACGTAATAATAACCAACAATGAATATATAAACTCTCTAACCATACAACTATAATCTCAAAAAAGATTGTAAATAAGTAAATTAATAGTTTGAATGCAAGTAATCTATGTCAATTGTCAAACATTAATATTCTCCAATTGTCACCTAAACCTAATTTAATAAGTAATAAGCACTTACTGGTAATCATGCCTACCCACCAAAGTGGCTCATATAGGTAAGAATAACCTCCCACTCCTACAATATTTTTTCATGGTCACTATTAGTATGTAATTTTTTTTTGGAAAGAACAGAGTTTTAGAGATAAAATAGAATGAAGACTCTAAAGAAGCTATTTTCACATTGTAGCTTTTTGACAATCCAACATGACACTAAAGCTTAGTGTTTGATTTTTGTTCAACACAAAAACAAGAACTGAGCCATGGGATAGAACACTGAAATCATTTTTTTTTTAAATAAGTTAGTATACTCAAATGTGAAAGGAGATGAAAGCATAATCAAATAAATGTGTTAAAAAGGTGCCTCCATTTACATGTAGTGCAGGTGGAAATTGTCTAAATTTTGAAGTTCAATATTGAAATTTTATTTAAAATTGAAGTATAAATGTCCTTAGTTGATCAGAAGTAACCAATGGGACTAAAAGGCATACCAACATATAAGGTACAACATCAGTGAGAAGATGCCTAAACCATCTATCTTAGGCAGACCACTTAAGCTAAATAAACTCATCAAACAACATATCAAACAAGATGACTCATCAATCTTGGACACTTGACTCATTTTTTCATAGTGTAGAGTGTCAAGAAGCAAAATTTTGATGACTACCCTCTCCAGCTCAAGATGCATTTCAAAAAAAAATTCATAACTAGAGGAGACAAAGGTGTCTAAACTTCTATCAATTTCTCACATTATAGTTTTCAACATTTGAAATGATAATATATTTTTTCACTTATCATACATTGTTGCCATCTCAATATTGAGTAATCAATCCATACATGGTAAGGACTAAATTTAAAGAAATAATGAAGTTGAATTTTTTTCTTAAGAAGCTAAAGATAAGGATCTCATGACCTTGCAGAGAAAACTGCCTAACTTATGACACCTTATATGAGGGGGTATTGGTAAAAAGAAAAATTGCCATATTGGAATACATACCATATCAATAAATGTTTTCCAAACTATCATGTTCCTTTCTCTCAAGCTTAGAGAAGAGACATGCCAACAATGTTTCACAGATCTTTTGAACACTCCTTTGGCATATTAATAGAAAATTATGCTGGTGATTGTCCTTTATGGCTATCTCTAGTATAAGCTTATCCTTCAAATGGCACAAGTGAATTCCAAATTCTAGACTGCAAACCCTTACAATTTATAAATTCCACTAGTCCAATAGTAATTGGTATGATAAGCTCCAAATTTCCTTTTCTAGTGAATGATGACAAAAAAATCATAGAGTTTAGGGCCATGTTTTCACACCTTTGAAATTAGAAATGGAAATACCTCTTGAAATTCCAACTAGTTGTTGATAATTGCTTTTGGAAGGAAAAAGTTGGATCTCAGTATACATACTTTTGAAATCGATGAAGATAATTAGATGATTGTTAGGACATCAAGGCATTTTCTAAACATTAATAGAAAGTTATACGAAAATTTCAGTAGTGGCCCTATAGCATGTGTATGAATAGAGAGGAAAAATAACTCTAGATAAGTGTTTTAAAATTACTTTACCCCCTGTCTCAAGATGGAAGATAATTAGAAAATTGAGTTGGGAAAGCTTATATTGTTGCTTTAGTGGAACTTATTTTGATATCACTTACAGTGGATGAAAAGGATCATGAAAATGAATACCTCAAGGGACTAATCCATCCCATTTTCAAATGCACTTGACAACAACATTGAAAGCCACAAAGTTTGATAGGAAGGAGAGTTAACTATGCACACTGGTCTTCGATTCCTCTGTATTCTTTCCTGAAAGTAAATGATATTGGAATTCCCCATATTTTGCAAATCCAAGGACAAGTTACTCAATGGAATGTTGAGAGAGTAAGAAACTCTATGTGAAATGGCTTCATGAGTATCCTAGAGCCACATATTTTAAGGATGAATAAGGAATAATCCATTTGTGGTTTCAAATTCCCTCAAAGTTTGATTGAATCCATGGATGATATATTCAAATTTTAGCCTATGACATAACAAGAAACAAATATCAGGCTATTTTGCAACAAACAATGTAGGGATTGTTGGGCTGACAATGTGGCATCTTATTAGAGTGATAATTCAAGAAAGCCAAGAAAAACAATGCATTAAACAACATATGGAAGCTTATTTTCAAATTTCTCATTGAAACGTGAAACAATAAGCTCACAGATGAGAGAGCAAGTATATTTAAATGTTAATAGGGTAGCACTATCTAAAACATGAGAAGAGAAAGCTTGCAGAAAGAACAGGAAAGAAAAACCTAAAGCTCATCAAGTGAATGAAGCATTAGAGAAACTCTCCAATATCAATGGGAGTAATGTTGAAGTCCCATCGATAGCTCGACATCACTTAAATTTATTAGTGATAGGATTCATCATTGTCAAAAGTGAAACATGAGTCCCACCAATAGCCTGACGAAGCATATCAGTGAAACAATTAAATTTTGACAAGAGCTAAGATTGAGTCTCTTTGATAGGGAGAAAAGAAAATTGTGGTGGGAGTATGAAGCAAGGTTTTGTTTCATTAAAGTGTGATGAATGTTTGTCAGAGAAGATTTCAATAAAATGTTGGAATAAATATAAACTCGAAAATGTTAAGATAGAAGAACAAAGTGAGGTTTTATTAAAATGCTTCCAAATGTTCCAAATGCTTCCTCATATATTGCTAGTCAAGGATACCCAAGAAGAAAATTCAAACTATTAAATAACTATCATATTTTTCTTCCACAATCCAATAAACAAAAGATGCAAAATTGCTAGAAGAGGACTCTAAAGCACACTCCTAATTGATTATGTAGGAGAATTGATCAATCTTTTTCTTCTTCGGTATGTTCTCAAACACATAACCACAAGTACACAATTTGGAAAATCCACCTCCCAAAGGTGTCATCTAGTATAAGTGGAGAATAATCAATGAGGAAAGTTATAAAAAATAGTATACTAGCCTTATTAGACCCAATATAACAAAGAATAGAGATTGATAGTATAACTATCATCTATAGGGTTGAAGGGGAAATCTATGATATGCTCTCAAATGCAATGCCACAAGTCCAACATGACAAATCCAACTTCCCACAAATCCTGTAGTATTACTGATGGAGGATTGCCAATAGGGAAAAGCATTACATCAATTATATTGGTCTTCCTTGAGGAAACATCCAAAGGAGAAAATTTTCTCTCAGGGACTTCTAGAGTATATCATCATAAAAGTGTTTTCCAAGTAACCACTAATTCAATGCTTGATCAAAAAATCTAATAGTTTT
>VDFB02120327.1:0-17485 GCA_007258455.2 Sequoia sempervirens | reverse complement strand
TGTGAGCATGGTGGAATTTTACAAAAAAAAATTACATTAGGTGTGAAATGTGAAGAGTAGTTCCATTGAAGGGGTAAAGGTCTATGATATTTAATGTAAGTTTGGGTGTTTGTAGAATTGATAGAGGAGTTTTCCTAAAGCCAAGAATATCCTAAGAACTTCTAGGGGAAATTCAACATTGATGCAATAAAATGCTTCTGCACCTGTAAGTCAGCCCTAATAGAAGTCAATGAATAGATTATATATATGAATAAAGCAATTCCATGCTTTCTGAGAAAACACAAAAAAATAATCAAGCAAACAAATCTGACACTGTATTTCATTTTTCTTAACATAAATTGAAAATAAAATTAGTTATAGTAAACCTCTATGAAGCCCTTCGCCTCCTTTCATAGCCTTTCGCACCTACCAAACACAGAGCCTTATTTTCGTATAGGAATGACTGAATGAGAAAGATATGCCCCCCATAACACCACTAACTGACAATAGCCAGAAAGAGGCAACACCAAAATAGTCCAAACTAGAAAAAAAAACAAGAATAGTTCCTATAGGAATCTGACGGGGTGGTGGGCAAGAATCTAGCTTTCAAATGTTTCAGCATATTAGGCCAAAGTCGAATTTTATATTTTCCCTGAGTTCTTCTCAAACTTTGCACGTTTTCCTACCAAAGGGCTGCATGTGACTTCAACCTCAGGGGCCTCTAATCTTCTGAGCCTTTTACCAGTGTTCCTTTGAGGGCCTGCATTCATACCAAAAACTGATGCAGATAAAATGCCTGTGCACCTGCAAGTCGGCTCTAACAGAAGTCTAGTGAACTAATTTTATATATATTTTTATGTATATATAGATATATACTGAAAATGAATAAAGTGGTTCCATGCTGTCTGAGAAAAACAGAAAATAGTCAAGCAAACAAATCTTCCACACAGTATTTCACTATTCCCTAAAAATAAGAGCCTTATTTTCCTATAAAAAGAAGAAAGCAACAGTCCCCCATAACACTACTAACTGACAACAGCCAGAAAGAGGCAGCCAAAAAAACAGCCTAAGATAGGAAAAAAACAAGAATTGGTCCTGTAAGAATCTGTCGGGGTGGTGGGGAAACGCCCCATCAGTTATGGCAATCATCCGTTACATTAAACATGCTAACTGGCTTTTCTGTCATTTTAATTCTTACACAGAACCAATGAAATGTGGGAATTACAAAAAAAAATAGTTGTTTGAATTATTATATTGCTTTTTTGTGTTAGTTGCTATGGTAATTAGCCTCGGTCTACGTGAACAATGCCTTGTATGCTCAATTCGAAGACAATGTTTGATCCGGTTAAGGATGATAATACCCTGCTTTCCTTTGCTCACATGTTGCAAATTCATGTCAGCAATTCACCGACGGAAAAGTGGGAATATTACTTGACGGTAAATTTGTCATGGTGATGAATTTTCTCATGGTGAATTGCTGGTGGTAAATTTTCCCTCGATAAATTGCTGGCGGTGAATTTTCCTAGAGCCGAAATCTGTGACCCTTTGGTGGCCACTTCTATAATATAACCTAGGTTCTAGTCACCCCTTTTCCCAATTACTAAGAAATTTCATAACATAAGCATGAAATTCACAATAGCAAGCTTGGATATGGCAATTGGTGCTGCCCCAACTTGAAGTTATGTGCCCACTGCCCAGAGCAGTTTTGCAATCTGTCATTCTGCCTAATGTCAATGTTGAACATCTTCACGTCTCAATTAAATCTTGCACATTGTGGTATATATCAGTTCTACTCAGCATACATGTTTATTTTAGAGTGGATAATCCTATTATAGAAATTGGAATGCAAGTTTCATTTCTTCGAATTTACTGAACTACCTTGGAAGCTGCACAAGTACTAATCTGCCTATCAACGCACGAGTTTGAAGGCCCAAATAAAATTTAGATAGAAAATGAAGACCTGTCTTGTTGGAAGAGTCATGATTAGCTAAAAATGAAACCTTTTCTAAATGTTGGAATGACTGGTTTGCAAGATTGTTTGAAAGTTAATTCTTGCAACTACATCATTGAATGAAAGAATACATCATTTTTTCATTTTGATCCTCCATAGAGCCAGATAATTATCTTCAAAAATTCTACGTGGTCCATGACAACATATTGCATCTTTGCTTGACTTTATGGCAATACTCAAAATCCTTTTCTTTAGCTGAATCAGCCATTCAGGATTTTAACTGGTTTCTGTGCAGTTGGGAATGGGCAGTGCATTAGAAACCCTCTGTGGACAGGCCTTTGGAGCAGGAAAGCTTCAAATGCTTGGAGTGTATATGCAGCGTTCATGGTTAATATCGCTGGGTACAGCAGTTCTTTTGACTTCTATTTACATCTTTGCCACCCCAATTCTTAAACTGCTGGGACAGGAGGATGATGTAGCCAATCTAGCGGGAGAATATGCACTTTGGATGCTACCACAGCTCTTTTCCTATGCATTAAATTTCCCAATGCAAAAGTTTCTTCAAGCACAGAGGAAAGTCATGGCCACGGCTTGGTTTGCCTTAGTTGCATTGATAATCCATTCTCTTCTGAGTTGGTTATTAATCTTCGAAGCGGGTTTGGGATTAATTGGAGCAGCTATTACATTAAATCTATCCTGCTATATTATTATTACTGGTCAGTTTTTGTATATAGTTTACTTTTGCCAAGATGCTTGGAAAGGATTCTCCTGGCTTGCTTTTCGTGATCTATGGCCTTTTGTTCGACTTTCAGTGGCTTCGGCTGTTATGCTATGGTTAGTAACACATCATTTGTGGTTGTTTTCTATTCTGAACTCTGTTTTTGGAAAAAAAATTAATTAGGAGATAACAATGAACAATATCTCTGTGGAAGTGAGCCAATCTGTATTAGTCATATTTATTTTTAGTGATTGGCATTTTCAGTTTGGAGTTTTGGTAGATGATGTCATTGATTATTATGACGGGTCATCTTAAAAATGCAGCAATTGAAGTCGATGCGATGTCTATCTGGTAAGAAGCACCTACACAAGTCTATTAAAAAAATCCCAACTTTTGTCTTAAATGCAATTTTAGTATAGTAGAATAGCCTTAACCACCTCCACAAGTCTAATTCGGGCTCTTACTGGTTGCAATAAACTCATACATTTATGTGTAAGACAGACCTTTGCATTTCATAGGTCAAAGGACCTGTACATGAATTGGGCATCTCTAGTCATGATGTATATGGTTGCTTAAACCTAATTAAATGTACCTCTACTGACAGTGTTCTATCTGTTCCTTCTACAGTATGAATTTGAATGGATGGGAAGCCATGATCTTCATCGGTTTCAATGCTGCCATTAGGTATGCATTTTTATGTTACTATATAATGTTTCATATTTGTTTTGGGTTCCTTTGAAATGAAACTTATGAGCCCAATACTAGACCTTATGTCCAAGGCAGACAGAGATTTCTTTGAACAAATAAAATGGCCTTCTAGGAAGGCATTTGAGTTGGAGTAGTATTGGGATGGGTGACCTCTGAAGAAGGCTCAATGCCTCGTCTCTGTAAGCATCACCTAAATGCAATGAGTGTTAAGTGGACCATTCATTATCGTGAGAGATGGGTTCTTGTGAACCATTACTCATGAAACATGGGTCAATGAGTTTGACTCGAAAAACTACACGATTGAATCCTGATAACAATACCATAATTTGACACACTGTAGAAAATACCTCTTACTCTTTTTTTTTTAGGGTGGCTGTTTCATATCTTTGGCAAAATTGTAAGTAATACTTAGTCTGCATTCAATCACGCACTGTGAGAGTATCAAATGAACTCGGAGCTGGTCGCCCTAAAGCTGCAAAATTTTCTGTCATCGTCGTTGTTCTAACATCATTGTCAATTGGCCTTATATTTATGGGCATCATTCTTGCAACCAAAAATCAGTTTGCGGTACTATTCACTAATAGTAAAGCGGTCAGGGAAACAGTGTCCAATATGGCAATGTTACTTGGAGTGACAATGGTTTTAAATAGTGTGCAACCAGTTCTATCAGGTAAATGGCTGTAATTCTGGAATCTGAGCAGTTTATACTGTACAGTCGATGATCTTTTTCTATTATGGATTGAGACTGTTGTATCATAATTTTTGAAGCCTCTGTTTGTGGGTGCAAACAAACTCAGGTGTGGCTGTAGGCGGAGGTTGGCAAGGTCTGATAGCCTATGTAAACATAGGATGCTACTATGTTATTGGATTACCCCTTGGCCTTCTTATGGGATATAAGTTCGACCTTGGAGCGAAGGTAGACTTAGCTTCTTCCTATTTAGAATGCAAATTCTCAATTGCACTTTGCTGTCTGCCTATTACCAATAAATATAGAGATCTCCTGAATTTGATCTTTGTATGTTGAAACAGGGCATTTGGACTGGCATGATTTGTGGAACAGCCCTCCAGACTGCCATTTTATTGTTAATTATATCTTTCACGAACTGGGATCGAGATGTAAAGAATCATATTTCTGTATTTGCTGTTAGGATCATTATCTCATTACTGTGGCTACGAATTTTTCTTTTCTAGTGCAGGCCGCTCAAGCCGAGGACCGTCTCAGGGTATGGGAAGGATCAGCTGAGTCTTACACCTAATACCAATGGATCGTTTAAGGTAAGTGAGACGATGTTAGATTACTTAAAGAACACTAGGAACTGTACAACACAAGCAAGCTAACTTTTGTCACATTCTGACTGACCCTCTCAAATCTGAGTTACAGGGTGAGGATAATGTTCAAAATGAGAACATTCCTTAGAAATCTAGAATATCTCGCATCTACGAAAATCTTTGGCAAATGTCTTCCTTGGATAACATCTGTTTTAAAGATTCTCAAGAATACCCTCTTTTATGAAGAGGAAAACTCTGCAAATATTTGAACTGCAGTTACAAATTCACTAGGTTGACACTTGACACAGGACATGCTCAAGTGGTTGGTTAATCATTATGCAGATATATGAAATACTGGAAACCTATGGCGGACCAGCTATACTATAAATCCAATTTGAGTGTATATCATCTGGCATGGGAAACAAAAAATATTTTTCTCCCATGGGAAGATCATTTCAATGAAAAACCAAAACAATTTTGCTCGGTTTCCAGTTTAACTTTGAAGTGATTTGATGCAACTACACTGGGTTTATAGCAAGTTTATTTCACTTTGATTTGCAAATTTAAAAATTTTCATACTATAGGATGAAAAAAAACTCAAGTTAAATGTCTTGCTTTAATATAATATAGATCTCTTGATGTGAAACAAACTGCCCAATACAAACTTAAGTAGGTCTAATGTTGAAGGTATGCATATTTTATATCAGAGATTCATGTTTGAAATGAAAGGTGAATGGAGGCGTCCAACTTAATGAACAATATAAAAAGGTCAGTAGAAAAACCAATCCCCTTATTGATTACTCGCATGAATTTCTCATACACCAGTTTGGTGTCTACTTATTGGTAAAACTAAATTCTGCACAAATCGTACGTTTAGTGGTAAAACTAAATTAAAATTTATTTAAAAAATAAAAAATATAAAAACTTTTGGGTTAACCGGCCCAAGAGGTTACCTGCAGGGCACCTCAATCTCTCTCTTTGAAGGGACTTTAATATAACATCATAGGCACCTAAATTACAGTAACTTGCTATTATACCCCAAGCTTATAGTCAAAAAGGTAGTAGTTGTTAAAAAAAGCCATAACTAATAACTAATAACTAATAACTGAGGGTCAAACAAACTAAGGGAAAGAGTGAAAATAAGCAGTCTTGTTTCAGGGGCACCATGTTCCCCACCATTTACATTTGTTAAATTCTTACATGAGTGGGATACATGTCTTTTTCTCTTTATATGTTATGTTTTCATTGTTGTATCTTTTAATTTGAGAAGTATTATACTCACCTTCCAACCATACATCTTATGTGCTCTTATAGTCATTTCTTCAACTCTCACATTTTTACATTGAGATGCTTCATACCTTCCCTTCCTATTTATTACACCTTCATAGTTATATCTTAACATTGAGGGCATCACTTTTCCTCCTTTACACATTGAGCTTAATATTGCTATGGGTTTAATTGGGGCCTTAGCCCTAGTTCTAGTTTCATTTTGGCCTCATGTCATCATTCACATTTTTTTATAAACTCTAGGAACTTATTGATTACCTACAACATTATGTGATCATGCTCTTGGATGCCACGTTGGGGGAATATGCCTGTCCTAGTGCTTTATTTTCTAGCACATGGGTTTTTTTGGACATTTAGGGTCACATCACCATTTTACATTGTCCATGCTAGGGGCTGTAAAATCCCCATCTCGGGCACTACAATTTTTTTTTTTCAATTTACAAGAGCTTCCATCATAACCGACTGATAATATTCCAACTAGATTAGAAGTATTAATTCCAAAGGTTCTTTATTCATCTTGGTGACAACGAATCAACATCACAACTTATATGCTTACACTCAAAAGTGCTAAGCTCCTATAGCTAGGGTCATTCCTAGACCTACAACCTAAGCCTCGAGGGTTTGTGATGACCCTACCTACATATCCACTCGTGGGAAATCAAAGGCTTTGTAGTTCTCCCCACAATGATAGAAGGAGTTCAATCTAGATCATCTTGTATGAGATCTACTATCTCATCTTAACCTATAACTATTCATTTAGTACATACAAGCTGTCAGCATAGTTAATTATAATATAATGATAATAACTTGCCATCAAGTGTTGGGTCCATACCAATCATTACCAAATGTTAGTGTACAAATATTCACAATATTCACAAGATGTCAACCATGCCATACTCTCAAAGATTATGCACAAGCTGATTAGCTCATACATAGTACAAGTACAATAGTGACTGGATCATACAAAAATCACAAGTGCAACAGTGATTGGATCATACACAGATCACAAGTATAACAGTGACTAGAACATACATAGATCATAAGTATAACATTGACTGGATCATACATAGATTACAAGTACAATGGTGACTGGATCATACACAGATCACAAGTATAACAATGGCTAGAGCATATACAAATCACCAATAGTGATTGGATCTAGCATATATCTCAAATACACAACAACAAGCTCCATCATAGGGTGAAGCCATAATAGTGGTTTACAATTCAAGTGAGGAAGGAAAACTCACAAAAAATGACCCCAAAGCAAAAAAATTGATTTTGGGGGTTCATACGAACCTACTGGTTCGACCGAACGCATTAGGGGTTCACTCGAACCAGTGTTCGAGCGAACACCTTCAAATTTTGGCTGCCAAAAAACAAAAAAAATGCATAGCAAAGGGGGTTCGAGCAAACCCCCTTAAAAAGTTTCGCTCGAACCATGGTTCGGTTGAACCCTGGTTCGAGCAAACCTCTAGGGATTCGCTCGAACCCCTAGGGGTTCATTTGAACCCCCTTGCCCCTCATCCCCCTCCTGAGACACAAAAAAAGTCTATTTTTTTATGCTTCAGAGCTCGGGTTGAGGATGAAAATGGAGAAGTCTTTAGAAACCCTTCTGGAATCAGATAGTCCTCAGAACAAGCTATCCAACGAATATAATTTTTGTATGTTTTGATTTTATTATGTATTTGTTTTTTTTGTTTTATTAAACATATGTTCTTCACCGAAAATGAAGGTCTTTGTTATGCACATGTGGAAAAATAGTAGATTATAAAAAAAATAAAAAATAAAAATATGAGTGCACCAGATATTGAAGTCCTTGATCCAACCAAAAAAAAAACTTGAATTTCGATATATACAAAAAAAGTTACGCCTTATACAACAACCAGCTATTTGAAAATTGTAATTGGTTTGACTTTGAAACTTGATTAAAGAAAAAATATTGAATTTAAAAAACCATTCAACCAAGTGGAAGCATCTTTGTGATATCGGAGTTACAAATCTAAATTCAAAAGAATTAGAATTTTATCCTTCATGGAAAAAAAGTTATGCGTTATACGGTGTGTGTCACTTTTTAAAAATGTTGTTTTTTGAAAAAACCCAGTTTTCGTGGGAGATGGAGAAAGAAGTGCAATCTTATTCCAGAAATTTTGAAAAAAATATTTTTAGAATCTACAGAAAAAATGTGATGAGACTCTAGTTTGCATCATCTTCAAATTCCTCACGGTTTACCCGCTATAGGTGCCCGAATGTGAAGATTTAGTTAAAAATAATAATTTCAGTGTCCAGTTTGGCCAAAAATTGTAAACCACTATTGTGGGATCTCCCCATACATCACATAAACATAGTGACAAGCTCCACCATACATCACATAAACACATTAAAACTGGCTAACTGACACATGCCCATAATGCATCTCAAATAGAAAGAATATCGATGCATTGCGCACTACATCATGGGTCCTATCCTTTCCATAGGTCTTCTACACCATTGGACAAATGGGAAGAGGATTCAATGCATTCCATACTACACCATGAGTCCGTCGTCAACCCCACAAGGCTAAGTAAATAGTCTAACAACTAGGAAGGGGATTTGGTGCATCCCATACTACACTGTGGATCCGTCCAACATCCCAAGGGTTCCCATAAGCAGTGAACCTACCAAACCTAGTGGATTTTGAATTCAATCGTCTATAGGCCACCAATGACAAGTCTGTCCACCCAGGAAGAAGTAGCTCCTAACATATACTACCTTGTGACCTTAGTGATATTATCAACTATCATCTAAGTCACAATCCTAGGTAACACTTGGCATTGGCCACTTCCATGCTTACCAGTGACAACCAGTGAAACCTCTCAATATGCGGTTAGCCCCAGATTACTGTTACCCACATGGATGGGTCCCTACCCATACAACCACTACGATCATATCATAACCAGGGTAGCCCACTACCTCCACCTCTATGAACCAAGTGAATTCTAACTAATCCCTAACAGTAGACCAAACATCGGTCATTGGTATGGTCTAATGACAATCTGTCACTGCTCAAATATCCTGGAGGTTCACTCTTGGGTGGGTCATACATAAAATGAATCACAATCACAATCACAATCAATAGATCTACATGGGCCTATTCATAAAGACCTCTAGATATGGAGTTGAATTACACAGACATAGAAGAGATGCATGGGACCAACACGAGAAGGACTTTACCCAACATATACACATAATCAAATACCCATTATAAAGTAGTTAAATCCCTTACGTCATTTTGTTTCATAGAAGCCTATTATGTATTAAATATCAGTTACTAAATTCCCTTAACTCGATCATACCCATTTGATACCCATTTTAGCCTCAAACTAAAGTTTGCAAGGGAGGAAAGGTCAAACCATGTAGGAACCATCCCAACATCTAGGAGTTATTCCCCCCCTAGACCCTCCCCCCACGAACTTGAAGTCACAAGGACATCCTTTGCCCAAGGACCACCTACATTCCCGCTTCCAAACAACTCAAAGTCACATGTAGTTCTCTTAACAAGGTGTCTCGAAGGGCCTACAACTAGGTTCTCATGACCAATGTTTCATAAGTGATTCCCTTTAGTTGTTAACTCCTAACAGTATAGGTAGGATGACATTTAACTAAGCTCATGTAGTATAGTAATCCTATGCTTGGGAACTTCCAACTAGGTCATCTATGTCACACTTGACCTCCCACAGATATTGATCCTAATTCAATTTGAACATCCTAGAACCCTTTCAATTAACTATCGAGGATGTTGTGCACCATTTGGTACCCTTTAATGATAATACCATATAGTTTATAACATGGGTGATCCCACAATACTAGTTTACAATTTTTGGCCAAACTGGACACTAAACTTATTTTTTCTAACTAAATCTTCACTTTTAGGCACCTATAGCAGCTAAACTCTGAGTAATTTGAAGATGATGCAAATTAGTGATTTGTGACATTTTGCCTATAGATTCTAAATATATATTTAAAAAAAAAATTGGAATAAGATTGCACTTATTTTTCCATCTCCTTTGAAAACTAGTTTTTTCAGTAAACACCATTTTTAAGGAGTGATGTTCACTGTATACAACATAAAAAAATTTCCATGAAGGATAAAATTCTATTTTTTCAAATTTAGATTTGTAACTACGATATCTAGTGCTTTCATTTTGTTTCATAGTGTTTCATTGAATATTTTTTCATTAATCAAGTTTCAAAGTAAAAATAATTACAATTTAGACAGGCGGACTGTATACAACATAACTTTTTTTATAAGTATCAAAATTCAATTTTCTTTTTGGTTGGATCAAGGACTTCAATATCTAGTGCACTGATATTTTTTAGATTTTTTTTTGATAATCTGCTATTTTTCCACATGTGCAGAACAAAGAGCTTGATTTTTGGTGAAAAACCTACATTCACAAAAAATAAAAAATAAATATAATAATCAAATTAAATTTATTTAAAATTATACTTTTTGGGAAGATTACAATAAGGACTACATACTCACAAAAAATTAAATTTTAAATTAATTTATTTGATCCCCCAATAGATAAATCAAAAGTGGTTTTTTATCAGCATTTTGATGGGTGTAAAAGAGACTTTGTTATAGGTATGGTTTAAAACTAGTAGGGTTCTATCCAAGGGGGTTTGATCTAAGGTGGTTTGATCAAACCCTCTACAATTGGAATCCTTTAAATAGAACTTTTCTAGGCTTAAATTGTTATATTTTCTAAAAATATGTGATTTCAACAAAATTCAGGATCTTCGAGAAAGTGTAAACTAGTATTGTGGGATCACCCACATAAAGTTCACTTTTTAGGTTCTTATACTCAAGGGATAAATAGACAAACATACAATAGTCTTTATGAGCTAGTTTTATGTTATAATCATTGCTTGAATCCTACTTAAGAATGTTGGCAACACTATATCAATCAAACCAATATATGAAAACATAGTTCCATTAATAATATTACTCTTGATCTTCTAGATTCTTTTACCATATGGTGCAACCCCATATTCTTATAATATTTAGTTCATAGACTAAATAGTTTATTCATAATTTCCTCTTTAAACTAAACTTGACCTCAATGGTCATCGACAAGGTGTCAAGAGATGCTACATAGGATTTAACTCATTATTTATTCTCAACAACATTGTCAAATTAAATGATAGTGCTTTCCATTTCTTATGCAATTATCTCGAGGTTCATTAGAGCTATAATATCCTTCTTTCATTCACTTTATAAATTCCATATAGCAAGGTTCTCATATTTAAGAGGTTGATAGTCATAATACCATCTTGTAAGCCTGTACCCTTAAATCCCAAGTGGGTTACCAAGAGCATTTAAAATATGTTTAATACATTGGGGTTCTAGCATCACTAAAATAGATCATTATTACTTACATTATTATTCAACCATAGTTCCTAGAACTCGGATTAGGTATTTGTCTTCCTAGTCCATATTACATGTATACATATTTCTATACAATTATACCTCATTCCATGAGAAACATTAAGATAGTATTATACGTCACCCTCGCCTTTTTTATAGTTCAAAGCTCATTCCTTTGGACAATGAAATAATTTAACCTTGAGTGATTATCTTGTAATATGAAGGTGGTTTGGTTGAGGTGGATAGAAAATCCCAAGTTCTTAGGTCTAATAGCAAACTTCATTTGATAACCATCAAGGCCAGACTTCCCTTTTATTGAGTTGATAGGATTTCAACTTCTAAAGATTGAGAAATTGCATGATACCCAAATTATAACTTATCTATATCAATACACTTGGACAATAATATTCACCCATATCCTAACCTAGTACGGAATACCCAATCGGCACACATATAAACATTAACTTAATATCTACTCGTAATTCCAATCACTTGGATATTCAAATAATTTAACCCCTTGGTTATAGTAAATTCTTGATTTATGAACTTCTCATAATCCTAACTTTTCAAGTTCTTGAGCACCATACTAATATTGGTTACCACTAGGTTTGATTCCCAATTACTTATAAAGAATGATAATTTCATTTAGGATCTTTAAAAATTAATATTTAATTTATAATTATCCAACCTTTCACAAATAAAATCACTTCTATTTAGTCTTTTTTTTTAACTATGATATTAGACAATTCCAAATTCATGATTCAAGAGCTGCAAGAAAATATATAACCTTTTGAACATATTTGAGAGAGTTTGGATACAAATTCTTCTTCATTGATTTCTACTCAAAATATTGTAAACATGGTGGTGATAGAAAATCTACTAGAAATCCTCTTTAGTCATGCTTTGCTATGAAGTACACCCTCTTCTTAAACTCTAGTTGAGTGCAAATAAATAAGAGGTTAGTTTTCATCTAATCCCATATTTCTAAGGTTTTTTTTGCAACTCATTAGGAACATACCCTACCCTAGGGAAATACTCAAGACCATGTTGTTTGGAGGCATTTTACCAAACAACTCATGTGCCTTCTTTTAATCTTTCGTAAATTGGACATAGTTCTAGCCTATGCATAAGAGAAGAGGAATTGTCTTTTTTTTATCATTACTTGAATTGTAACTCAATTTCCCCTTACTGGTAGTAGTTGTATGTGATTTATCATCTGAACATCCTTTAATCATCCTAAATTAATATTTTTAGCTGCAAGATTCTAGATATATATGAATTTAGCACTATTCTAATAAAATGATTGTGAAGGAGTATACTTAGCTTCATGTAAGATGTTGAAGAAGTTTAGAGTGAGGTCACTAAAATCCGCCTTCCATTTTGTTGAATTTCCTTCCTCTGCAAATGGTACCCAAAGGGATTGCTAGAATCTTACTACAGTCATGCCAAGTCTCCACTCAACCTCTAAAATTGCCACAAATCATGTCATTCCTTTCTCACGCATTCCTAAGCACTTGGTCTTTTCTCTCAGTTCTTTCACACCCATGACATCTTTATGGGACTCATTTCATCCCAAGCATATAGAATGCTCACAATGGTCATGGAGTCTCCAATTACACTCGCCAGTTGCATTTTCCTAAAAGTTTCCAAGCGTTTACAAATCTGCTCATGCATATTTTATTACCCTTGTATTCCTCAAAAAATTTCTGTCCAACTTGCTATGCATCCTCCAAATCATGCCCTGTCTTCTTTTAGTTTTCTCCCCACAACATTCCCCATGGTGTTCTCTACATTCATTTCCTTTCAACTAGACTTTTCTATCTCCTCTTTCTCAACCTCCTATATTCCCATTTTATGCTATTTCTCCCCAAAATAGAGCATATAAGCTAGAGATTGGAGAAGGATTGTGAATCTCCTTCTCTCTACCCATCATCCCTCATCCATAGCCATGGATTTCTTGTATCTCTCAGCCCATATTCCTCTTCAAATTGCTTCCCTTTCATTCTTGTGTGATTTCTCCTTCCAAGAAAAATCTTGAATCTATTGAATGAGGGGTCACTAGAGGTTTAAAGATTGTCAGACACCTATTTTTTCTTACAAATTGCACCATTTTCACCATCTATGGATAGGGGTACCATACTTATTAATGGAAAAAATACTAGTTTTATTTCATCCATACCATGCTTATTAATGGTGTGACCTCTTAGTCAAGCTTGTGCCTCCCTCTCGCCCTCTCTTGATTAATGCCCACCCAACA
This sequence comes from Sequoia sempervirens, assembly GCA_007258455.2. Classification (NCBI taxonomy): domain Eukaryota; kingdom Viridiplantae; phylum Streptophyta; class Pinopsida; order Cupressales; family Cupressaceae; genus Sequoia; species Sequoia sempervirens. The sequence continues at coordinate 3,906 of VDFB02120327.1, read as the reverse complement.
AGCCCTTTATGCATCTTGTGCCTTATTAATTTGAATGCATTGACTTCACACTTTCTTTTATTATTTTATTATTTCTTTAATTTATTTTACTCTCCCATTTCCACCTTGGACAAACCTGACAGGGATGTGACATGCTTCCTCCCTTAGGATAAGTCATGTCTTGACTTGTTAGAAGGTTGCATTTATTAATTTCTTTAGAATTTCAAGTTATTAGCCAAGCTAACTTATTTTGAATCTCTTATCCTTTCCTCTTAGGGGGTTCCCTTTTCCTTAATTTGACCAATTTAGAATGAGTTCTTATAGGATTCAAGAGGGTGCATACCTAAAATATACCCTCAAGTGAACATTTTCACTCAATCCCATCCTGTATTTTCAATTTGCAGGGAGATTTTTCCTAGGAGAGGTCAATATTATAAAATTAGGTACACACATATACTAGTTAACCCTTCCAAAATACACCTTTTTAAGTTCTTATCCATTCATACTTACATCATGAGGATATTTATTAATACTCAAGGGGTGAATTCAAATCCAAACAGGGAGTTAGGAGTGTGATAGGGGGAAAGTACTTGTTAGAAAATGAGCAACAAACAAAAGAGTGTGAATAACCAATATAAACACCCTACACCTCAAGATTGGCCTAGTTGGATTCAAAACAAAGCAAAGATAACAAATGAAGTTGATTCACCTTGTCTCGAATTGATCCTTTGGTTGGCCCTTCGATATTCATTGTTGTATGCTCCTTTGATTCCAAGAGATGCAAGGAATGAGATGAGATGAGGATGGAAAATAAGTGAAAATAGATGCAAGTATGATAATTTGGCTAAATATGGCTCAAGAGAAAATTTTGCAAGAGTTTGGCTAGCATAAATGATCTCCCCTAAAATGAGAGAAAAGAGGGGGTATTTATAGAGAATTTGGAATTCTCTAGAGAATTGGACGGTTGAGATTAAACCAACATGGCCAAGATGTAGGGATATGGTGAGTTGAGAACTCACAAGCCCTCACATCTTGACATGTGGCATGTGAAGTGGCTTGAAAAAGATGATGTGTAAGTGAGTTAGAAGGAAATTACATGACATGGAGGTAGTACATAGTACCTTGGGATTGGGACAAGATCTCCTCATAAAGGAGGTCCTTGTCCCCATGTGGGTGAGAGGACATGTGAGAAATTAAAAATTCTTCAAATACCCACATGGGGATGAGAGAAGGAATTTGAAATTCCTTGGAATGCATTGGGGGATTAAATGTGAATTAAAAATTCACATGGGAAAGGGGTGCCTTCTCCAAAAAGATTTTTTTTTTAATAGGGTTGACTTAGGACACATGACATGGAGATTAGGTTGACCTAATTAAGTGATTAAGGTTGTACAAGTACCTGATTAGACAAATTAATGACATATTAGAGGCAAATGGGAGATTATGAAGATTTCACATGTAGTTTGATGTGACAAGTCAAAGATCACATGGGGAAGAGGAAAATGAATTTAATATTCCTTGGAAGGATAAAAGGAATTAAAAATTCTTTGAGAGGTTGATTAGGCTAGTTAATGAAGGATTAGAGGAGATTTAGGTGGCTAAGAGAGATTAGAGGACAATTTGCAAAAGTTGGAGGATGTGACACATACTAATCAAGTATTAGGCATGTGCACATCCCTAATGATGAGATTAGGCGAATAATTATGATTAGATAAAAATGATGGAGGACGTGACATACGAGGAATTAAATAAATGTCATATTTATTTAATTCATTTGATGAAAGAGGGAAGGTATTTAATTATTTAACTAGATACCTTAGGGATTAGAAGAACTATAGAGACATTAATTAAATAATAATGATATTACTTAATTAATGCAGATAAGGGAATGTTTAGATGAAAAGGGATAAATTTGGATAAATTAAGTGTCCAAATTTAGGTGTCTACATTTTTCCCCTCTTTGAGATGGTGTTATGAAGTAGCATCATTTCAAAGAATATTAAAACATAGAACCTAGAAGAAGATGGTTAGATTGGGAAAGATGCCCCAGTCATTCAAAGGAGTGACTAGGAAGGAAAAATGATGAAAATTGGGGATGAAGGATGCCCCCTGAAGAGGACATGTGGGTTCAAGAGAACATAGGTGCGCTCTCGAAATGGAGGAGATGATGCAGGGGGTATATGAGAAAGATACAAAGTGATGGATAAGAAGGGATGAAAAGGCAGCAGGAGATTGGGGGGGAGAGTGATGAAGGATGAATGGATGGAGGGGATTTTGATAGATGAGAGGATGGAGATGAAATGCAATCCTAGTGAAATTTTCCATCTTTGGAGCACTGATTTTTGCTATAGCATAAGACACAATACACGAAGGTATAAAGGACCAAGGAATATTAGTGTCTAATGCATAAAAAAACACAACAAATAAGAAGGCTATCCCAACACCCCAAAGTTGCGATGACCTTGGTCGAGCCAGGTATTGGGATAACCACAAGCACACAAGGATGCCCCAATGTAACACAAGACATTAGGGATCTTGGTGGGTACTATGTTGGACAACCGAGAAGACAACAACAAATAAAAGATCAAGATACACCCCTATATTAACAAGTCAAAGCACACCATGTGATATGAGGGATCAAGGCGACCATGTGACAAGTGATGATAGGGAGCTCAAATGATAAACAAAGTCCAAAAGCATCAAAAGATTGCAATCAATTTCAAACATCCTTTGCCATAGGATCAAGGGGATGGATGGGATTGATGAGGTCTTTTAGGAAGGATGCATCCTATTGAGACCGATGATGGATACTAAACTGAAAGACCGATATGACACAAGATATTCAGAACCAGTTGGAGCTATTGATACAAGTGGATCTCGTTTGTTAAGAACCAGCTAGATAAGGGAATAGCTCAATGACGCGACACAAGAGACATGACACAAGATAGGAGACTCACACATCCTAGTGACTTAGGGGCTCAGGGGCTGATCACAGATTATCCTTGCCTACATGAAAGCGCAGAGCCTTTGTAGTTCGATAATAGGCTGACGATAGACCATGATGGAGACTTCGATGGATGATAAAGATAGGATGGAGAAAAGGAGTAAAGTGGAAAATGAATATCGATAATAGATGATAAAAGAGAAGACAAAAAAATCCCCGGGGGTGGATCAAATGATCAACCTTGCCTACGTGAAAGCGCAGGGGCAACGTAGTTTGGCGAAAGACCAGCGATAGACAATGGATGAAGGATGATGAGATAACCGTAGATAAGGGGATAAGATGATGGGACCGAGACGATGAGACAAGATAGACCCATTGGAATGGATTGAAGGATGGTGACTACACAAAGCTCAAAATGAGAGAAGGAGGATGACAAATTACTCAGAACAAGTATACAGATGATCGAGAGGGATGAACGACTACTCAAAATGAGTAAACGACCACTCACAATGGATGAATGATTCTTGGAATGAGAAGATGAAGGTTTGGAATAGATGAAATATTACTCAAAATGGGTAAATGATTGATCGGGATTGTTGAATGAGAGTTTGAAATGATAGAAGGAGGTTTGAAATGGATGAATGTTTACTCGGAACGAGTAAACGGATGTTTGTTAGATGAGGGTTTGAAATAGATGAATGTTTACTCAGAATGAGTGAACGGATGATTAGAATGGATGAATAGGAAAAAATTGAAGATGGAGGGAGGGATCTTAAGATTTATTTCGATATCCAGCGATCTTGACTGCAGATGGACTAAAGCTCAGATTAGGGTTTCAGTTAAGGGTAAGTGCACCAAGATGGTTCCCAAAAAAGGGGCTTAAGTGGCCACTTTTTTTCTGAAATTAGGAAATACTGACCTTGGACGTGAAATTGAGGATAGCTACACTCAAATTTTTTTGATGGAACAAAAACAAGGACCGC
>VDFB02120326.1:40426-125797 GCA_007258455.2 Sequoia sempervirens | reverse complement strand
GATTTTCTTGGATATAAAGGGGTTCTAGGATACCTTTTCCATAAAGGCCTAATCCTTTTCCTTTGTAGTTCATACTTTGAAACATTCATTTGCCAATGGGATATGTATTGTTTATGAAACAAGATGTGAGTCCATTTTGGGGTATGATATGGATTGTCATCAGTGGCTAGATGAGGGTTAGCATCTACCAGGCTCATGTAGGGAGAGGAGATTCACTGGGAAAACTTTCCAAATCAGTGCACATTATTGAGATGTATCTGTCGAATCAAGTGTTGCGACAATTTGGAGAGCAGTAGGGGGAGCCACGGGGATTAGTAGTGTTTGCACGGTCATCCAAGGAGGTGACACCATGGGGTCCTATGATTTTAGTTTCCATAGTAGAGCAATAGATAGATGGGATACAAGCATAGCAGTGGGCATGGAGAGGGAGTCTAGCAGATGCAGGTACCACTCCAGAGTATGATGCATGGTGATGTTTACATAGGCCAATGCTATTGACAAATATGGATCAACCAGCACCAATGGTTAGACAAGGATGGGATCCTTGAGGAAGGAGAGGTGGAGGGAGAGGGAGAGGGGATGGAGGGGGAGGAGGTGGGGGTCAAGGTGATGATGGAGGGGATGGAGGAGATAACGATGATGGTGGCAGGGGTAGGAGAGGAGGGGATGGTGGGAGGAGGCATCGACAGAGACTGAGGAGGAGTAGATCACTCTCTCCTATCCAAGAGGAGGGAGAGGAGGAGGAGAGAGAGGAGGTGCAATTTCCATGGATGTGGAGGTGGGAGGACATGAGGAGCAACCAAAGGATGAGGAGATGGGAGGGGAGGAGAAGATCCTTCATGAGAGGATTCTGGACGAAGAGGACATATTTGAGGATGTTCTCATCAGGGGTGGTATAGGGGACAAAGACTAGGAGCTAGCAAGTCTATAGGCCAAAGTACAAGCACTGTAGGTTGAGGTTCAGTCTCTATGGGTAGAGAGAGATGGGTTACAAGTGGAGAGGGACACTTTGCAGTGAAAGAGGGATAGGGTAGTGATGCATGCTCAAGATGTATATCAGAGGGTTATTGATTTTGTAGCTGCATGTACAGGATGTCACCAACACAACACAAGCACTCATCAAAGTAGGGAGGTGAGAGCAGTATTACAAAGACCTATATGAGGAGGTAGTCCCAACTGAGCATAGGGCACCTAGTGCATTAGTGGAAATAAGCAGTGGTTGGTCCCTTAGTAGATAGTCACAAAGCAGATCTAGTTGGGGTGAGAGTAGTAGCATGGGCTTTGGGGAGCATGGTAGCATAGGATAGACTAATTTTTGACTCAAATATTTTGACACTTGTACTTTATATCTGTCGAGCCTATGAGCTCTATTTTTGGGAGATACATTATGACATTGTACTGTGACACTTTTTGAGATATATATATATCATTTTTGGGGGCAATTATATGATATGCAATTTTCTATATGATATGCAGTTCTTTATTTATGCATGTGTTATGGATGATCATGTATTCTTTATGATTTTCATGTAGCCTATGATGATGTTTTAATTCTATATGATGATAGATGCACTTATTTTTATGATGCTATGGATGTCATGTATGGATGTTATGCTTATGGTTATGGGATGTAATGTGATCTTATGTGATTCCATGTGGATATATGGAATGTAATAATATGCTATGTGATTCATGATTGTTGTGAAATGGGATGATAATGAATGTATGCTATGCAATGGATTCCTAAATGCAATAGATGTGTATATATTTTTTTGTATTTTTAGATGCAATATATGTGTATGATTTAATATGTATGCATGCATGCATGACAGTTCTTAAATGATATTTCTATATGAATGTATATGAAATGATCATTTTTTGTGTGTCACAAGACACCATCATAATGCAAGAAAGAAGAAGTGTTAGTGCGAAAGACATGGATGTTAGTATTAGAATGACTTCAATATTTTTCCAAAACATAATTGGCTTTGCATTAATCATCATTGGGCGTTAAAATGATACAAATGGATAAAAAACACCATGATATGAAATAAACCATGGTGTGCAAGGTCATCCACTTTCAAAACACATAGTTGCAAACAAGGAATGTCCTGACTCATAATAAAGGCAAAGTTTCCCCAATATTTTTGCCACAGAAATCTACAAATAGCAGTCAAAGAAAAGAGTCATGAGACATCATCACTCCTCTAAATCCTTCATGGTACATTCTCGAGGAAGCTAGTAACTTGAATCAAAGACAAATCCAAAAGAAAAATATAAGACAAAAAAAAACATAATGTCAACAGTCAATAAGAGTGTTTACCAAAACTTGGTTGTTTGATGTTTAAATGACTAAGGGATTGACGGTTTGATTGTTTGATGAAGCCTGGTTTCAAGAAAGGAACATATCGTATAAGACATCGAGTTTGGTTTTGATCATGTGACCACTTGTATAAGGCAACTGACGATGTTTGACTAAATGATAATGTCTGGTTTCTGGAAGGACGCATCCTGTATAAGATATAGGTCAACTATTTTGACAATTTGTTTGGTTTGATTGAGTGACCTTGTTGACTTGTTTCTCTTGTTGATGCATGACTTTCCTTAATGTTTCGACAACTATTTGTGTGTTTGATGAAAATGTATGGCTCATTTGACTAGCGCAGTGAACCCTAAAGGACTAGACCTAGGGGAGCCTCAGAGGCTCATCGGCAGATGGTCTTGCCTATGTAGCAATGTGCAAAGACCTCGTAGTTCGACATGACCATTGACATTGTTTTATTTGAAAAGGATTACGTCATAATTTTATTTTTACAACCTAAAAGGACTGACCTAATGCCTCGGGGGTGCATCGACAGATGGCCTTGCCTATGTCCAATCACAGAGGTAATGTAGTTTGACATGACAAAAAACTGACTGATACAACTGAATTTGATTCTATTTTTGGGGTTTTAAAAATATTTGGATGATTTTTTTGTTTTTGACATGTTTTGATTTTTTTGGGGTTTTTGAGGTTTTGTGATGTTTTTGGATTTTTTTAGGACATTTTGTGATGTTTTTGGTTTTTTTCAAGACATTTTGTGATGTTTTTGGTTTTTTCTAGGACATTTTGTGATGTTTTTTGGATTTTTTCAAGGTTTTATGACCTTTGAATAGCAAGTATAAGATCCAAATGATGTAAGTCAAGTACCTGCCCCCAATCGGGTATAAGACCAATTTATTAGGAATAGGATGGAATGGGGATGTGAAGTGCGCTTAATGTCAATCGTTCCAAGTTATGAAAAGGAAAACCATTTAATATGAGTGATATGAATGAGATAAATGATAAGGTGTGTGAATGGGAAAGATAAGTGATATGAAAGGGATGTCAAATTGGAATTATGGTAGACAAAGGAGCAGAATCGACTACAATGGCACCTATTTTCCAAGTTTTCACCATGGTACTTATCCAAAGTGCCACCAAAGTGGTTTTCACCATTGGACGAATTATTTCTCTTTACTATTTTATTGATTTTTCAATTTTTTTGGTGTTACCAACACGCCTGTTTGCTAGGTTTTCATCTAGGTAACAATTTTTTTATTTTTCCATTTTTTTTATTTTTCATTTTTATATTTTTTGAATTTTTTGAATTTTATACATGATTAAGGAAAGGCTCCCAAAAGCTATGTGTAGAATCTCTTTAGATGAAGATTGTTGATTGGCTCTAACAACGATTCTCCTTTAGGGGTAGAGAGCTGGTATGCTCCTAATCCAAAGACTTCTGTAACAATGTAAGGTCCCAACCAATTTAGCTTGAACTTTCCTGGTTTTTCTCTTTCTACTTGATTCTTTGGATTTTTTATTAAAACCAAGTCACCAATGTCAAAGTGTTGATTCAAAACTTTCTTATTATAACTACGACAAAGATGGTTTTGATATGCTTGGAGGTGATCCATTTCCTTCTATCTTCATTCATCCATAAACTCTAGCTCATGCAATCTTGACACACGATACTCTTCATCATCAATGTGCCCTTTTAAAGATACCTTTAGGGAAGGAATTTTGACCTCAATAGGCAAGATGGCCTCAAAACTGAAGACTAAGGAATATGGAGTGGTACTAGTGGGAGTTTGGATGCTTGTGCAGTAAATCCATAGGGCAAGGTTAAGTTGTAAATGCCAATCACAACCAACATCATTAACAGTCTTTTTAAGAATTCTGAGGATTGTTTTGTTAGATGCCTTAGCTTGGCTGTTACCCTGCAAGGTAATATGGGGTGGAAAAGTGGTGATGGTATGGAATTTCTCACAAAGATGACAGACTTCTTAATTTTTAAAAGGATGTCCATTATCAGTGATTATAGATTGAGGAACACCATACCGACAAATGATGTAGTTAAGGATGAACCTAGAAATTTGTATGTTGGTAATGTAGGTTAAGGGAATGGCCTCAATCCATTTTGTAAAATACTCAGTCATGGTAATAATGAATTTGTGATTGTTGGAGGATGTGGGATGGATCTTTCCTATAAGGTTGAGTCCCCATTGGGAAAAGGGCCATGGTGATGTTATTGGATGCAGCTCTTGTGCTAGCGCGTGTATTAAGTCTCCATGGATCTGACACTATTGACATTTCTTGAAAAAGATGTATGAGTCTTTCTCCATTGCAGGCCAATAATAACCTAACCTCATAATCTTCTTGGCTAAGGTTGCACCACTAGAGTGGGCTCCGCATATACCCGCATGCATCTCACACAAGGTTGCTTGTGCTTCTTCGGTATCAAGACATCTCAACAAGGTATTATCTAGGGCACGTCTATAAAGTGTATCACCGATGATGGCATATTTAGAAGATTTACAAATAAATGTCATGTGTTGGTTGTTTGAGAGGTCAAGGGGTAGTATTTGGGCATGGAGATAGTCATATATGTCTTCATACCATGGGGAATTGGGACCAACAAGTTCACACACCATCTCTAAATCTGGGATGTCAAAGATAAGGACCAAAAGTTGTTTTACCAAGAACATGAATTTAGGCATGTTATTAGGTATGTCTAAGAGTGAACCGATGGTAGCCATAGCATCTGTTTGCTTTATTCTAGATACAGGGTATCTGATGAAGAAGAATATTGTCAAAATATTTCCTAAAGCTATCTTTCATCCATTTGTATGGGGCCAACTTTTCATCTTTGGTGTCATAGTCATCATTAACCTGTTGGATTACCAGCTAAGAATCTATGTAAACCTGTAAGTGATTGATATTCCACTTGATTTTGATTTGTAATCCTATTAAAAGAGCCTCATATTCTGCTATATTAATGGTGCATGGAAAATCAATTATGAATGACTTAGGTATAGTGTCACCATGTGGTGTGATAAATAATATGCCATCTCCTAAGCCATGATTTGTGTGGGATCCATCAAAGTATAGCTTCCATGCCATTCCAATGTCTCAAGTGAAAATAGATTCATTAGGAAAATCTGAGACTAGAGGATGATCTACCTTCATTGGTGCATCTTCCAGTTGATCATCAATAACTTGTCCTTTTATAGCCTTTCTTTTGACATATTGGATATCATATTCTCTAAGGATCATGACCCATTTAGCAAGCTATCCTGTTAATGTTGCTTTACTAAGGAGATACTTTAAAGGAGCTATCTTTGTGACTGACATTGTTTGGTGGTTTAACATATAGTGCCTTAGTCGTTGAGTAGTGAAAACTACTGCATGACAAGCATGTTCTATTGGACTATAATTTAGCTCATATCCTACCAAAGTGTGGCTGATATAATACACTACCCTTTCATGACCCTCATTATCATTTTGTGCAAGTAAAGCTCCTAGCACTAATCTGGTTGCAGAAATGTAGAGAATCAAAGGTCGTCCATCAATTGGCCGCATTAACACTGGTGGTGTAAGTAGGTAATTCTTGATTTGTTGGAAAGCTTCTTGACACTTATCCTTCCATACAAATGGTACCCCTTTCCTGAGTAAATGTTGGAAAGGGTGTATTTTGTCTACCAACTATGTTATGAACCATCTGATAGATTGCAGTCTTCCTTGTAGTGTTCATAGTTGGCTTATATTGGCTAGTGGAGGCATGTCTATTATAGCTTTCACTTTTGTTGGGTCCACTTCAATGCCTCGTCTAGAAACAATGTACCCTAAGAGTTTTCCTGATGTCATGCCAAATACACATTTCTTAGGATTAAGCCTCACTTTGTATTCTTCTAGTATTTGAAAAATCTTATCTAGGACCCATAAGTGATCATCCCTTGTCTATGACTTAGCTAGCAGATCATTCACATAATATTCCTTGAGGGTGTGCTTGATATCATGGAAAATAGTTTTCATGGCATGTTGGTATGTTGCTTCAGCATTTTTAAGTCCAAAGGGCATGACATTCCAGCAATAAGTTCCCCATGGACAAGTGAAACTTGTTTTATGTTGGTCCTTAGGTGTGATTCTAATTTGATTGTATCCCAAGAAACCATTCATGAGGGATAACATTTCATATCCTATTGTTAGGTCCACAATTATTTCAATATTTGGCAGAGGGAAGTCATCTTTAGGACATTTTTTTTTAGATCTCGAAAGTCTGTACAGATGTAGAAGCCACCTTGGGGTTGGTTACTGTTACAAGATCGAAAATCCATTCTGCATAGTCAATTGACCTGATAAATCTAACATCCAATAGTTTCTTTAACTCGGCTTTGACTAGTAAAGCAATTTGCGGGTGCATTTTTTTTAACTTTTGTTTGACTAGTTTAGCACCTCATTGTAATGGAAAATGATGTAATATCAAATCAGGATCTAGTTCGGGCATGTCAGCATATAACCATGTGAAGTTGATTTGTCTCTTTGTGAAGAGATTACATAATTCAAGTTGCTATGTTTTTGTCAAAGATGTTGCAAAATAGATTAACCGGGGATTATCTTCAATGCCAATATTGATTTCCATAGATTTATCAACCAACATTGGTGACTTTTCTTGAGCAGTGGGGAGAACATTCAACCCTCCATCCTTGGGTGCCTTAGAGACTTTTTCAGCCTTAAATGTGTCCTTTATTTTTACTTTTTCATCGTTCAAAGGTTCCTTTCAGTTTTCACCTAGGGACTCATCATTTTTATTTTTCTCATTTTTTTGTTTATTGCTTTTACTTTTGTGACTGGAGGGGTGAACAAACTCCCTAAAATAAGTCGTGTTATCCAAGTTTATGGTAAATCCATCCTTATGGTCACCACTAGGTATTCCTTCTCACAATCCCATGAACTCAGCTATTGCTTCGTCATTCTCAAAGATATCTAAGATGTGGGGGTCTTGTTGATCCCAATCGATAAGTTGGGGATAGGCTAAGGGAATGCCATCATCAAAAGTATCAAATTTCAAAGGGTTCAAGGTAAAGGTTGAGTTATTGACATAGTTCCAAAAGGATTTTATGGTGGTGTCCTCCCTACTCCTAGGAGGGGGTACGTTGGGTTTTGATGTGTCCTGTGATGGACCAATTTTGAAGCGTTACTCAAACATTTCATCAAAAGTAGGTTCACTGGGTTCTCTGAATGTTTCATAAAGCTCATAGTCACTAGATGATTTGTTAGAACCCCATTCATATTTGTTTGAGTTAGTGGAATAGTAGGGTTGGTCAGATGGCTGATTAGATGTCTTGATAACCTCATAAGCATTCACTTTCTCATGTAAAGGTGACACAGTACTCAAAAAACCAATCTTGATCAATTGAAACCCAAGCCCTAGACCTTTCGGCCATTTGGAGACAAAGATAGGTTCAATTATCCCATTCTAATGTAACCCCAACCTGCTATGTCCATCATATCCTTTGTGTTGCATTATCTTGAAGCCTTTTCCATAATATTTTGTAAGTATTTGAGCGGGTGGAGGAGGTTTTTCATTGTCTTCTTTGTAAAGCCACAAGGTCACATATTCTTCATTTATATCTTCTTTACTGAGTTCCCCCAATTTGTGAAGGTATTTGTGGGAGGGATGCATATAGTGACTGTGGATTTTTTCTTAGCTGTTGTTGGTAGATTGTATGATTTGGGAGGAACCAGTTGGCTGATGCAATAAGATGCTTTCATATGATACTCTCCACAACCCTTATCTTGGATCTCGACTTTAGGAGTGGTAGGTGGTGGTTGGGAGGTAGATTGTTTGGAAAGAGTGGATGGATCAATGTAATGAGATGAGGTGGATGATGAAGCCTCCTAATTGATAGGAACATGTCATTGGGGTATTCCTTGTAAGTTAAAGCAATAGTGGAAAGGATTAGGATCACCAACTATCATGATCTCGGTGCCATTTGTATGGAAATTTAAGGAATTGATGGTAGGTGGAAGGGACAGCCTTCATAGCATGTATCCATGGTCTGCCTAGTAAAATATTATATGGAAGGATGAGATCCAAGACTTGGAAGGTGGTTTCCATAACTGCAAGACCAATTCTAATGGGGAGTGTTACAACTCTTTTAGATGAGCATTCTCTGTCATCATATGCTTTAATGGCAATGCTCTTGGTAGTGTCTACACACACTTTTGAGAAGACTAATTCCTTAACCAGTTTCAAGGTGAAAATGTTCAACCCTGCTCCTCTGTCTACCAAGACTCTTAACTTTTATTTCATGGACAAGAACCTTGAGGTGCAACGGGTCACTGTGATCTTTCTTATCAATTGATTAATCTTGTTTAGAGAAAGTATCATGGTGGGAGTTGGTTTGGTAACCTACCATTTCCTAGAAATGATTGACATCAAGGTTGGTGGGGACAGTTGTTCTTTGCAAAGATTTGCCTAAAATAGCTCAATGATTGGGTGATATACACAACAGTTCCAAGATAGAAATTTGTGTTGGGGTCTTCCCCAGCTAGTCAAGTAGATTGTATTGAGGCTTGGAGGACTATTGTTGTTGATGTGTCAAAGGACCTTGAATGGTAGCCTTAGTTTGGCAAGTGTTGACAGCACATTCATGAGGTTTCTTTATGGTAATGGTGTTGATATGTTCATCAGCAACTCAAATGTGGTTTATGATGGTACTGTGGTTATAATCATATTTGACATTGGCATAATTGGTTGAATTATTATTGGTGTTATTTCCTGAGCTGGAAGATTTTCCTTTCGTGTGGTCATGTAGAGGATTAGAAAACACTTTGTGATCATTGTTTGAGGATGGTTATTTCTATCCATTAACTTCAATAGTTATATTTTCTACGAGATCTTGTATAATGTTTTTCAACTGCTGACATTGTGATAGACTGTGTCCCTTAGTTCGGTGGAAATCACAAAAAGCGTTGTCATCCCACCAAGAGGGTCTAAATTGTCCAAGTTCATATTGTTTAGGCTCAAGAAGTTGTATAAGATTGTGTTGCATCAGTTTCTTTCTAAATTGTCCAAGATCATATTGTTTAGGCTCAATATGTTGTATAAGATTTTGTTGCATCAATTGCTTAAAGACTGATTCAATTGGTTCCCCTAAAGGAGTGTATTTGCATTTTGGAAACTTCCTTTGCACTCATGGTTGTTGTGTGTTCTAGACAGCATTATCATTTTGGTCAACATTCTTGGGTGTGTTGTTAGAGGGGTTGTGTCCTCTAAGTGTAATGAGTGGTCCTACATGTATAGTTTTAGCATCGACAATGCCATCATTGGTTGTGTTCTTGTTTCAGGACCAATACTTGTTCTTGTCATTAGGCGTACTTTGGACATTTGGATTTTTGTTTGGAATTTTTATTTCACCCTTGTCAATGAGATCATTTTCAAGTATGATACCCTTTTCCACTAGTTCAACAAAGGAGGTGCAACAATGTACTCTTAAGTCACTTCTCAATTTTGGATTAACATTTTCTAAGAATATGGTGACCTTTTGCTTAGCCTATGGATGGAAATGATGTGTACTTAGCCTATGTTTTTTGGATTATTTAGATATGAGGAATAAATGCTAATGCAACTATTTTTTTGGTCTTTTTGGAGAATAAAGAATGTTTAAATGTAATGTGCCAATAATGTATAAAGGGTTTGTTGGATGTCCAATGTAAAGTGGTAGTGATGCAAAGTGATAATAAGTCTAAGGGGAATGTGTAATTCCAAGTGATAGGTGATGTCTAAGAGGAATTTCTAATGCAAGATGATAAGTGATGGTGTCCTAAAATGGCTATGTCTAAGTATGCAAAGTGTAGGAAAGCCCTAAATGGTAATCAAATTTAGGAGATTTGAGAAGAGGTTGCTAACCATCCAAATTTTAACCAATGCTTCAATTTAATTTCTAAAAGGACCTTTTTTGATACCAAGACCAAGAGACAAAGTGAGTTCCCAAACTAGACTAACGAGTTGGAAAAGACTCACCAAAAATGACAAGAGACAACAAGTGTGACAAGTGACTTGGTCCAATGACAATTTTCCTTGAAGCAAAGGTTTATACCAAGTATGGAAAGTTATCCTATTCTAAAATCTGCAAAGGTAATGACCTAAGAGTTTGATTTATCTAGAGGTGATGAGGAATCCTAAAATGCAGCAAATGGTATGCCTATTGTTATGACTAAGTGACCACTAAAAGGTGTAATGGTGGGAAATTTGAGAAAATATTTTTGGTTCTTTTGTGAAGAGATCAATGTAAACATGTAATTATAAATAGGCTTTGAATTTTTGACCTTAGTTTGTAGGAATGAAATTGGTTTTTCAAAATGGCAGGAAATTGTGGTTCAGAGCAGTCAACTACATCACAAATTTAGCAGATATGTTGTTTATAAGCAGTTGCGATTCTAATTTGGTAGATGCGGTGTTTTACAATAGTTGTGGTTCAATTCTGGTAGATCCGGTGTTTAACAGCAATTGCGGTTCAATTTTGGTAGATGTGGTGTTTTACAGCAGTTGCGGTTCATAGTGGATGAAGTCTAGTTTTTCTGCAATTTTTGACAAGGTTTTGAGAATTTGTTTTAGTCTGATGGTGATTTTCTAGTTTGCAGAGGTTTATTTGTTCAATAATTCAAAAAACACTTTGGCAAACACTTTGTTTTGTCATGGGTTGTTTCATACAAATATTTTGAAAACAAGCACAAGTCCTAGTAGGAAAGGTGTGTATACTTGGTATAGCTCACTAAAATACCCTGGATAAGTGTGGAACGCTTCTCCTTCTTGAGAGAAGATAGCTTAGAAGTTTGGTGGCACAAGATCCCCCTTACAATGCACTCACTTATCGGGCTCACCAACTTTGAATTCCTAGGTAGTCACTTCCTGGGAATTTGCTACCTCTACTCAAGGAAGTCAGTAGTGAGTAATCTTCAAGCATGATAATGTACCCTACAGTATACCAAGAAATGGTTGAATGGCTAGGCTTCTACAAACAAGAGGTGTTTAGTAAGGGCTTCCAGTTCAAGGAGTACAATGATAAACTCCCTCAGGAGGTCTCCCAACCCTTAGAACAGGGGTTTATGTATCATAAAGATACTGGGGGAGAGCTATCACATACCACATCTGACTGATTGCAAACTTTCCTCGCAATCACAAATTTCTATAGAAATTTGGAAGGACTTGGATTTATCTCGTTACCACTTGGGTTGTTCCCTTGGGGTGAGTACTTTTTCCCACCAAGGCAAGCCCTCTAAAGTTAATAACAATTTCTCTTGCACTTCAGATTGCACAAGTGCGCAAGGGGAGAGGATAATTTTGTTATTAAATCAGGATCTAATCTAAACAAAAGTGTGCAAAAGCACCAAGCACAACAATCAATTGTTCATTTTAGGAACCAAACGAAATGTGTTCTAAGCTAAACAGACAATCAATTTTAAATTCAAGCCTTCGACAAGCATCCTGCGTCAAATTCATTAGTAATTTCGCATTCAGGTCTTCAAAAAATGAAAATTTTAGATTTAAACCTTGTACAAACAAACCTACAAAATAAGAAAAACTAAATCTCTCTTGCCACACGCTACCAACAGAATATTAGTAAATATAAAACCCTATCCTACCAAACTAGAAATGCAGCAGATTGAGAAATACTTGCAGAATTAAAATCAAACCCTCAACAGGCAGTTGCATCACAAAATGGCAGATGTAGTTCATAGTAGAGATCAAATGTGTCTCAAGAATATTGATTGTGACTCATGGGATGGAATTTTTGGTTCAGGACAGTAGATGCAGTGCAGATTTTTGATGGTTGCAATGAACGAGAAAGGGGAATGTGATGAACAACAGCCAGTTGTAGCCCGAGAACCCAAACCTACAAAATATCTAAAAATCTACCAAACACAAATGATTTAATGATGCCTATGACTTGACCCTAGGGTTAGAATGATAAACCATAAACCTAAATACCCTAGATTCAACTGAAATAACATGAGATTAATGAAAATATAAATATGCCTAAATGAAAAGCAGTTGTATCACTCCACTGGCGATTGTCACTTTGTCTTGGAGATTGCGTTGAATCATACCTAAAACCTGCAAAATAAATAAAATCATACAAAATCTGTAGAATCTTCGTCCTTAGCATCAAGTTCACCAATTGTAGTTAGGGTAAAAATATTAAATCAGGGTAGATGTATAAACATCAATAAAGGAACCCTAACAAGCATAATGAAGCATGAGACAACATGAAAATCAAAATAATAAGCACAAACACAAAACAATCTCCATATTATGCTCGATTTATTTCCATTTCTCTTCTCAACCTCTCATGAGAATGCAAGATTTTGAAGGTTTGATTATTGGAGGAATGTTGGTTGCTCACTTCAAAAGCATAACGATATGATGAAGGTGATACATGGAGGATGATAGATAGAGATGGATGAAATATTCAAGAATGATTTTGACAGCATAAGGATGCTTGAAGAATCGAATCCCCTAAATGGCTTATGAGAGGCTATATTTATAGAGCTTTGATGTGGACGGAGATAAGATTTGACAAGGATTTGATTTTTGACAAAAGAGGAAATACAACAAGATAAGATAAGATTTAAAAAGATAGAAAGATATTGATTATTGTTTTAAAGGAAATAAATTTTGAAAAAGATGAGAAGGATAATTGATGAATTATCTAATTAAATAAATTAATTAGAAACACATGAGTTCCAATTTTAGAAAGAAAGCAAGAAGATGTCTTTTTAGGATTTTATTAATTAAATAAATATTTGATTTATTTAATTAATATTGGATTTATGATTCCATTAATTAATAATATAAATTATTTAATTTACATTAAAAGAACGGAGAGATTATGAATAGAAATGATTTAATTAAATAAATAATAAATTTATATTAGAAGAATAGAGGGATTGTGAATATAAATTATTTAATTAACATTAGAAGAAAAAAGGTATTATGAATAGAAAGGGAATAAATGAAATTAGTCAAATAAATAAGATTTATTTAACTAATTAGATGATGACATGGGTACCTAGGGAAAAACATGCTAGAAGATGTCTAAATGATGTAATGTTGTGACAAGGTATTGTAAGAGGACATTTTTGGGTGTCTACAAAAAGAATGAACAGGACACTGATGGAGAAGGCTAGGAGTATGTTGAGTGGTGTTGGTCTAGAACAAATTTTTTTAGGTTGAAGTTGTTTCCACTGCATGTTACCTGATTAACAAGTCTCCTACATCAGCTCTTGTTGATAAGATGCCTATAGAGGCATGGTCGGATTGCAAGCCTTCATTGAGACATCTTAGAATTTTTGGTTGTGAGGAATATGCACATGTGCCAAAGGATAAGCGAACAAAGTTGGAGAATAATGTTGTGAAATGCATCTTCATCGGATACAGTTATGGTGTAAAAGGATACAAGATTTGGGATCCTGTTGCACAAAAGGTAATACATAGTAGAAGTGTGATTTTTAGAGAAACTAAGCCTTCTTCTATTAAATTGTATCTAGAACAAAGTAAACAATAATATGTGATTCAATTTCCTCCTACACCTAATAAAGTTGAATCGAGGCCTAAGGATAGACAAGAAGTTCAGGAGAGCTCATCTAGCTTTGGATCTTCAAAATAGGAGGAAGAACCTCCAACTCAACTTGTTCGTAGGTCTACAAGGAATAGAAAACCACCTGGAAGGTATACACCTGATGATTGGAGATGTATTTTTTCTTTGAATACTAACATGGATGAACCTAGATCTGTAGAAGAGGCATTAGGTATGAATGATTCAGAATCCTAGAAGATTGTTATGGATGAAGAAATGGCATCTTTGAAAAAGAATGATACATGGGATCTTGTACCATTTCCTGAAGGAAAAAAAACATATTGGTTGCAAGTGGATGTTCAAGAAGAATATTGGTTTAGATGGAGGTATTGAGAAGTGCAAAGCAAGGTTGGTTATGAAAGGTTACTCTCAAGTTGAGAGTGTTGATTAGGGTGAGATATTCTCTCTTGTTGCAAAAATGGCATCCAATAGATTTTTGCTTGCTATTGCTACTACTTATGATTTAGAGGTTGAGAAAATGGATGTGAAAATTGATTTCCTTCATGGTGATTTGGAGGAGGATATTTATATGACACAGCCAGAGCACTATGTGGTGAAAGGTAAAAGTAAATTGGTTTGAAAATTGAAGAAATATTTGTATGGATTAAAACAGAGTCCTAGGATGTGGTCCAAAAATTTGATACATATGTGTTGAGTTTGGGATTTGAGCATTCTAAATTAGATCATTGTGTTTATTATAAAATTGATGGTGATTCTTTCCTTTTTATTGCATTATATGAATATGATATGTTATTTATTGGCAAAGGGAAAGGTATGATTTCAAAATTGAAATCTCAACTTGCTACTAAATTTGAAATGAAAGATCTTGGTGTAGTTAAACACATTCTTGGGATGGAAATTAAAAGAGATAGAGTGAATAGAAAGCTATGTCTTGGCCAAAGTAAGTATGTGAATTCAATTTTACAGAGGTTTGATATGCAAGATTTTAGACCATTATGTGTTCCTATTTTAGTTAGAACAAAGTTATCTATTTCAGATTGTCCAACATCTCCATCAGAGATGGAAGACATGAGCAGAGTGTCTTACTAGAGTGTAATTGGAAGTTTGGTGTATGCTATGGTTTGTACTAGACCAGACATTTCCCAAGCAGTGGGAGTTCTTTCCAAATTTTTGTCTAATCCTGGTAGAGTTCATTGGGATGTAGTTAAAAAAGTCTTTAGATATTTGTGGGCTACCTCAGATTATTCCTTATGTTATCATAGTAATATGACTGAAGATGAAATTCCCTTTGATATTCATGGTTATGTGTTTCATACTGGGTAGGTGATGCTAATAGCATAAAATCCAACAGTGCTTATGTATTTACTTTATTTGGTGGTGCAATTAGTTGGATGAGTAAGTGATAGGCTGTGGTTGCTTTGACCACTACTGAAGCAGAGTATATGGTAGCTAAGCAGAGTATATGGTAGCTACTCATGCTTGTAAAGAAGCCATTTGGCTTAAGAGACTGTATTCAGATATTGGAATAAAACAAGGTGCAATGATAATTTATTGTGATAGTCAAAGTGTGATATGTCTAGCCAAGAACTCGACATTTCATGCTAGGACCAAGCACATTGATGTACAGTATCATTTTGTTAGAGATATGGTCAAAGACGGAAGGGTGAAGCTAGTTAAGGTAGAGACTTTGATGAATGTTGTTGATTCTTTAACCAAGCTTGTGAGCATAGAGAAGTTCAAATGGTGTTCAGAAACTATGGGCCTTTTGGCCCCTAGCAATTAAAGAGATGATGTTTACACGCTCATGTTGCTCTTGCAAGGTGTTTAAAAAGTGGGAAATTTTTTGGTAAAATGTGTCTCAACCATGCAATTATAAGCAGTTTATTGTTGGTATGATGTCTATATATTTATATATATATATTTCCTAGTTACACCGATAGGTGTATACAATGGCAGCACAGAGCGAAATGTGAGCGTGTTAACTTTTGTAGGAAACTTCTAGAATGGCCGACATACATTAAATAAAGGATATATTGTAAATTTAGACTATTCGTTATTAGGTTTTAAATCTAATGGAAGATATTTTGTTGGCATGTCTTTCCCTAGAATGTAACTCTATTTTATGAGGGTGTTGTATTACAACTACGATAGAGAGAAGACGATGATGTATTCTAAGAATCTGATAGCGGTTGTGTTGTCTCTTGATCTCTGAGTGGTGATACTCCTGTGAGAAGCTTGATCTGCAAGTATATTGTAATCTGTGTGATTTACTAAATAATATATTGGGTCACTTTTGGAGTGTGGGGTTTTTCTCCCAAAAGGGTTTTCCCCACGTAAATCACTGTGTTATGATATGCATGATATTTATGTTTATTTCTTTTTAAGTTTCTATAATTGTTAAAGATCTATAAAATTTTTGCATTATTCTCCTCTCAAGATTAGTGTAGGAAGTTGTTTCACTACCTTAGCTTCCTTACAGAATCTATTATCTTGGATTCCTTTATTTAGAGGAAAAATGTAGACCAATACCACTAATTCTATTTGGTTTGTTGTGATTCAGAGGCACAAAGCAGGTTATAATACTTGGGCCCTTGATTTGTAGAACTCATGATGAAACACATGTAAGTATCAAAAGAATGAAATGGAGGCCTCCAATGATGAATTAAGGTTACACAATGAATGGTGAGGCTCTCTAAGAGGTGGAGGTCGTAACTAATAACTTTTATCTAGAACACATCTCAAGCCACAACTAGTGAGGGTGGGTATACCATGTAAAGAAGTCCCAGATGTTGTTGAGAGGCATGGCCTATTAAGGTTGCATCTTAGTGGGTTGAAATAGCTTCCTATTCACAAAGCCTTAAGTAGATTGATGGAGCCTAAGATTTCACAATGAATAGCTAATGTCAATCATCTTGCACAATGCAATAAATGGTAAAATAAACCCCACAACCCCTGTGGCATCAAACCTTCAAAGAGTAGACCTTGGGATATATAGGAAATGGTCAAAACAAACCATTTCCTCTTTGATTATAACCTACAAAGAAGTCGAATGTTGCAAGAAATAGGCAAAAATGGCCAATCAAATTCCTACAAAACATAATTTGATCTAATTTGTGACCTACAAATAGGCCAAATAGGCCACAATATGTTTGCAAGAATTCCTGCAAGATTACAAAGAGGCCAAAAAGGCCAAAATCTCATAGAGAGAAAAATATACCCTAATGAACATGTGGGAAGAGGGAAAATTGGTCCTTTGCTAAAAAAATTATTTTTACAACTTTTTGAAAATAGCACAGTAGCCCAAAAATTGTAAAAATTTAAAATTACAAAAACTGATGAAACAAAAGGTATTTTTCATTTCCCAAGCCTTCTGAACATGATGGTGATGTTTGTTTGGCTCTATAATGCTTTGTTGATAGAGCTATATATGAAAGTCACCTCAAAGTGAGAAGCAATGTGCTCTCATAGCTTTGATATACCATGTTGGATAATATCAAGATCAAGAGCATGAAACAAACTTCCACAAGTGAATAAAATACGCATAATAGGATGTCTATTATCTATATAAAATGAAGAGTGTGTAAATACAATGATCACTTCGTATTTATATAGGACAAGGAGGTAGGAAGGTGAAACAAAAAGACTAACTAACCCTCTAAGTGATGTGACACATGTAGAACACTTGGGACAAGTGTGAAGGCATGTTTCAAGTGCCTATGAGGTGAGACAACTAAACCACTAAGTGAACTTAAGCTACTGTGAATAGAACTAGTAGGTGTAGGAACTAGATACATAAAGACACGTTTCACTCTAAGACTTCCACCTTAGCTAGTTAGAAAATTATCTTCTCCAAGGAATCCTTGAATTCATTGTCCTTGTTGGTGTTTCAATTCACACCTCTAGAATGTGAATTAGAAATGGGAAGCTATGCACAGATGAACTATTCTTCAAATTAGGAGGGGAAGCTCCCTCTTTGTTGATGATGCTTAAAGAAAGTACGCTAAATTATTTTCCAATATATTTTTTTCTCAACTAAGAGCATAAGGTTATAAAACTCTAGCATTGTAGTTGAGGTTTTCTATTTTCTAGAATTTCAACTACAACTAGGACAACTCTAATGACACTTCTAGCAAATCAAGTAAACTCAAAGTTTGAGAGTTAGAAGTAAACAATGAATGATTAAACACAAAAGAAAACTCACATAAACTCACTTCCAATGCACACCTTAAGACTCATTGTAATTTTAGATGCAAGCTCAAATAAAGATTATATAAGTGAAACACATAAAACAAAACTTGAGACAATAGATAAGAGCAAAGTAAGCATAAGATTTCCTTTCTCAAATTTCTGATAATGATTACACTTATGGGACAAAAATTTTGTAGCAATAATAGGCTTATAGTTTAGCATTCAAACCAAAATACACTTGACACATATTACACATAAATTGAACAATAACTTGTAGCAAAAGGTGGGCATGCAAGCTTGCTTTTACACTAAGTGAACAAACACTGAATAACAACTTGCAGGAAAAAGTAGGCTCAGCAATTTGCTATCACAATAACAGTTAAATAAAAATGGGAAAGGCTTCCCTTATTTATACACAAACAAGAAGTAGGGAACCCTAAAATCTCCTTGCTTTTACAACAATAATTTCCAACCCCAAGCTTTATTTCTAAAACTAAAACATGACAACTAACTAACAATTTGTTGAAAACAAAAAGGAGGGAAAGTTCCAACTATTACATTTTGGATTTTCCTATTTCACAAAGAATAGATAAGCATGAGACAAGAATAGCAAGAAAACTTGGAAAAGGAATTCATTTAGCTGTTGCTTTAAGTTATATTCTTGGAAAACATCACTACCTCAAAAAGATGTTGACTTTTCTCCAAAAAACAGATTTCCTAGAAAAAGCTGAGGTATGGGTTTTGTAGACAATCACATTCTAAAGAGACCCAATTCGTTACATTCTGAAAAAGTTGAGGGCTTCCTGAAAAAGCACCAAAAAAGCAGATTTTTGGAAATATAAAATTTTCCAATCTTCAAGAGGATCAAAATGTGAATGGACCCAAATCAATGAAAACTAAAAAATCTAACCACCTATTTCTAAAATGTGATGCCCTAGAAGATTAGAGCATGAAAAAGTGTATCCTTGTGCATCCCAATCCCGAATCCATGAAGAAAACTGAAAAATCACCCCATTTGAGCCTCCAAATCTTGAAAAAAAAAAAATGGTTTCCTCCTCTCGATGCCAACCTGCACAATATATGAATAATGGATACAAAAGACTTCTTAAATAGATGTTGAGGATGAAAAAGTGCTTTTTTCCCATGCTTTAAAACTTTGAAGCCAATGTGGAGCTGGAAACATCAAATGTAGACACCTTTTGAATTTTGAATGATAAAACTTGAAAAATTCTCTAAGGCATTGAACCTTGGGCGACTTTTCTCTTTAGAGTTAGAATATTTTTTAGGATTTTCATTTTTGCTTGTTTTTTGACCTCAATTTTCTCTTCATTTTTGGATGTTTCACTAATCTAGTGAACTAGCTGACAGATTCGTTGGATAGCTTGAAGAATTCAAAGAAAGATCTCCTGGAGGCTATGAATCCTGAAAAGTGATTTTTGGGGCTCAAAAGCTTGGGCACCCCTGGCTAGCTAGGGCGCCTAAGCATCCCAGGCTTAGCCATTTTCTTGAAATTAAAAAAAAAATTGCTTGATAAAATGCATCCCTTTAATCCTCGATTTTGGATGTCTGTTGAATCCTATGAATTTGTTGATGGGCTCATCACAAAGCTTGATCAAATCTGAGAAGAATGTTTTGGAGGCTGCATCTTCTAAAAACACATTCTGAGCTCTCAAAATCTTGGGTGCCCTTGACTAGCTGGGGCACCTTCTCTAGATTTAGCCATTTTTTCATGATCTTCAACCTTCAAATTTGATCAATTTTGTCCCTCATGATTTGTCTATGTTCAACCTGAAATTGCAAGCAACTGATGAATCTGATGGTCTAGCTAAATTATCCACTAGAAAGCTTGAAGAATTCTTGAATAGATGACTAACTTTGCAAACACTAGAAAATGATTTTGGCCTCCAAAAACCCTAGGTGCCCTTGGCTAGCTATGGCACCCAAATATCCCAAAGTTAGATTATTTTTTAGGATGTTCATGATTTCCATGTTGTTCTTCCGATACAACTTCTTTGTTTGATCCCCAATTCTAACTATTTGACAACTCCTATGAACCTACTGATGGATCTGGTGCGAAGCCTAGAGAAATCTGAGAAGAATCCCCAAAATGTTAAACCCTAAATATTGCTTTTAGTGGCCTTAAAGGTTGGGCACCCCTAGCTAGCTGAGGTGCCTTTCTTCATTATACTTACCCAAAATTTTGAGTTTTTCAACCTTCTTCTAGCTTCTTATGTTTTGTGTGTTTTTGTTATGCACTCGATCTACAATATCTACTGTCTGATTGATCCTTAGCATAGGATGATGTATTTATTGAAGAGCCTAGACCTAACTGAGATGATCTCTAGCATTTCCCAACCCTAAAACTCCTTTTGACTACTTCTAACTAGATCCGAATTGGGCTAACGGGAAAGATTTGGATTTTTTTCAAGAAATAATGAAAATAAACTAAGGCATGAAACCTTCAATGCCCTTCTTAGCCAGGGGTTTTCCAACTCTTCTAGAGTTAGTTTTATTCTAATGATTTTCAACTTTTTCAATTTCCCACTCACTGCCTTGCAAGTTGCATTCATCGTTTTGCATAGAAGCTAAAAAATATTCTAAGGCATTGACAGCTAGGTGCCCTGACTGGACAAGGGCACCTAGTATCTCTAGTGTTAGAAAAAAATTCATAATTTTCAAGATTTTCATATTTCCCTCTTTCGTTCTTTGTTTTACGTGCATGTTCACCATTTCTCATCATCTATGCAGCATTGAGACCTTGATTATAACACCTGGCAGTTGACCATCCTCAATTGATGGCCTTGCAACTCCTGTTTTAGCTTCTAAAAAAGTAGAATAGACCCACCAGAGATAAATTGATCTTTACCAACCAGATCAGGAAGTATTTTAAACCAATCAAAATTAGTTTGAACCTTGGAAGCAGAAATTCTATTTTTAAAAAATTTTGCTAGTATCCTTTTGAGAAGAAACCTAGAAAAACCTAGAAAAAGTCTATTTTAAAAAAAATCCTTAAAAGTAGGGCTGAAAAACTGAGATTTTGATTTTGTAGACAAGGTCGCTCTGAAGAGACCTAGATCATCAGATTTTGAAAACTTTCAGTTTTTAACCAACATGTGTGACATGCAAATTTCTATTTTTCAACCTTTTTGACATTTTTTACAAGACTTTTACCACTTTTTACAAAATGCCTTTGTTACTAATTTTTAGCCTTAAGCTCAAAGTAGTAATGTTTTATCAAATAATTGTTTGATGGGGTAGGAAAACTTTGATGTATAAACAATCCAATCAACATCGGCTTTCTAAATGAAGTTTTTTTAAAAGAATTGATTTATGAGAATTATGCAACAATTTGAGTATAACTATTGAACAATCCTAACAAATCAACAAAACATACTTCATTAAGAAAATAGACATTCAAAGGATTTTTTTGTGAAGCTAAACTATTTTTTGCAGTTTATGTTTCAAATATATTATTGTTGTTTATCAGAAAAGGGAAGATAGTTTTGAAACGAGGTATGTAAAAAGTGTCATTTCATCATGATTACAAAATATATGCTTCAAACAGTTTCATTTAGTTATTCCATATTATGTAACTAAAAACAAGTTCAAATGAAGATACACAAGTCATTACATGATATGAAATAGTTTATTTACTAAAAGCAATGTTTTTGTAATCCCACACAAGCTGTGGGACTAACTTTTCTATCAAATATAAAATAGCAAGTAATTACAAGGAAAAGAAGAAGCATAAAATCAAATATGGGACCTGTCATTGCCTGGTGAATGACGAATCATGTTGTTGGAGGTTGTGCAAGCATTGTTGAAGTTGTCCAATTTCTACTCCAAGAAAGAAATTTGTAGGAATAGGAGATGTTAGAGCTTTGGGTTCCATACAAATCTCATGCATTCCTAATCAAGAAAATACTTGCTACTTTATAACTAATCAGAAAAGGAAAAATGAACAACTGAATCCAAGATATCCAAAGGAAAACATCAGAAAGAACATGGAATTGCACTATTTTTGTCTAACTTTTTTTTTCACTGTGTAGGTACAAGTACATATTTCATTACTGGTTCATCATGATTCAACATTTCAATATGTGGGGAAAAGTGGGCTCCCACAAGGGTCAAGCCCAGCATACTACATCCTCTCATTTACATGAGAGGAGTCAAGATAGTACAGTCTATACATGTTGATGATATGTAAAAAAAAAAAAAATACATGTTGTTTGCTACCATACAATATCACAAAAACAACAAAGGTACATTATCATTTGAGTGATAGTGAACAGCCATACATATTTCAGGTTCACAATCAAAACAGCATCTTGGCCTCCTCTAATGGTTCAATAACTAAGACCTTAAAACTATTACTTAGAGATTGGATATCTACACTAAGAAGCTATCTTGCTCATCTTGAAGGTTCATTTCATTATCAACCCAGGGACATGAACTTGAAATGGGTCAACACTGTATGTGCACTAGGACTCATATATAGTCATCCTTATCCTATAACTAAAAAGGAAATAGTACTAAAAGTGAAATGCTTAAAAGGAAGCAACATAAGTACTAAACATAAATCAACAACTAAATTGAACCGAAATGCATAACATAAATAGAAATCTTAGCAAATAGACAGGAAGTTACTATGTTTGCATTGGCTACAGGAATAGACAGAATGAAATTCTGGTGGCTGCAGGAACAAACAGTTGCTAAGACTACAACTATTTGTTGAATAGAAAAGTAACTATTGAACTGAATGGATGGAATTCTCACCAAGTGGGCCCCCTTGAATGAGTCTTCCCAAGACTAACTCAAATGCAACAAACTATAATATCATTTTATTCATTGAAAACATGATTACAATTTAGCAGCAACATAACTATATTTCTTGAAATTAAAAATGCAAATACAATACCAGAACATTCAACCCCTTGAAGAGGAGCATATGATCATTATTTATAGAAATAAAGCTCCTAACTAACCTAATTAACAAGGCAGTCGACTCTAATAGATTACGAGGATGCCATTTATTGAAATCATGAAAAAGAGGAAGGAGGTTATGCATGCGCAAGATTTGGTCAAACCAATTTTGCTTAAACGCAGATTTAGCATAACACCTCCTAAATCTACTCAACTAATATACATGGCCATTAAAGTTAACTTCCACATGAGCTAGAAGTTTCCAACTGCTGACTTCATTAATGTCCATCTCTTTTTGACTTCTTCAACAACCGAGCAGTTGGCATAAACTTCTTCCACCTTGCAAGCTCCATTTACATCTGCATCTTAATCTAAACCTATATTATAACATTAGCATGCACAAGACAATTGTATATCCATAATCACCTTAAGATAGCATTCATTCGATCACATGCAAATTCATATAGATATATCACATAGTAGGTTAATATCATTAAAATTTATAGGAATAAGTTCATGTCCATAGTTCATAAGTTCAGGGAAATAACATAGAAAGTCTTAGTAACTAGGTGATAAATCCCCATAGTAATACTAACAAACTTATGATAAATCCTAACAAAAATGAGTCATTATTTGGACTCATCATCTCCCCCCAACCTAATGATGTTTTGGTCCTCCAACAGAGGGAACTCAACTCCTTTATCTTACTATGGCCCTAAAATCAGCAATTTCTATCTCCCCCTTATTAGTTTATGTAGTATTTGAGTTTGGATCCCAGTAGAACCCATGTTTACTTTCCAATCTATCCCACCTCAACCTTTCTACATTTACATCATACTAAAAAGTTCTATAGTTAGGCACTGGCCACAACATAATAGGTGGATGAAATATTAATGGGAGCCAATATTGTTGCCTTGTTCTCCTAAGATGCATATACCTGATGCTCCTTTTACATGTTGCATGATAATTCTATAGAGAATGGGGTTCAGCCTATTTTAACTAATTTGGAAACTCATTCCATCTTTGTGACAAGTATCCCAATACGGTTCTTCTTGTAGTGGCAGCTACCTGTTCATATTCCCTGTATGCTTCTTCCCTAAAAGGCATAATCCTCTATTTGTATGATGGCCTATAAAGCATTTTGTGCCATGTGTAGTATATTTTTGTAGGGTTACTTGATTCAACCCTTAGAGATAGGGGTGTATGGAGCTTCTTTTCTTTGTATACTTTGAATTGCTCTCCCCAGCTGTTTTCATTTTCAATCCATGACATCAATGCTCTCAAATGAACATCCCAATATATAACAATGGATTCCATTCATGATCATTAGGAACAACATAGTTATGCAGATAAAATTCACAAAGTAAATTTTTAACTTCTAGAGGAGATGATTGGTAAGCTTGAAAAAATTCATGTGGGGTTTCAATACAAGGGTTTAAACCAAAAATAACCCTTGAAAACATAAAAGAAAGGTAATGCTCTTTCAAATGTAATGCATATACCCATGGTGGAGTCCTACACTATAGAATTTGTGGTACTAGGGTCACCATGTTGCTTACCTTTTCTTGTAATGCAATAATTTATGCATTCTTTTCCTCAATTTCCTTATTCTTCTTATCAATCTCTTCCTGTAGCTTGTGTTTTTCTCTTCTCTATTATTTTTCTTTTTCCTACATCTCTTTCCAAATCCAGGGCTACAAAATGCCCATGAAAAGGTAGAAGGTATGTGCATTCCTACCATGATTTTTCCCTATGCTAGTTTTTGGCATTCAATCTATTCAGCAACCGGATGTTCAACCTTCCCTACAACCTAGTGTTCAACTTGCTCTGCAACAATAGCAAGTTTTGTCAACTCAATATTTACCTGCTCTCCAAGAGTCTCTGTCAAATCAACCTGTCAAATCTATATTTTCCTACTCTCTAGGAGTCTCTGTCAAATATATATCTTCCTACTCTCCAATAGTCTCAACCTTCTTTTCACATATCTTATTGAGTCTATCTTGAAGGCACGTCAGTAGCAGACTTAGTCAATTTTGATTTCTTGGGTGGACTTTTGTTTATCCCAGCGACTATAAGAACTTCAGTTTTCCACTTCCTAAGGCTAGGGTTTATCTTCTTTGGCTCTTGCTTCTTATCCTTTCCTTTGCTACTCTCTGCTTCTCTCATTTTTTCTTCCTCTTGCCTAACAATAGCTCTAGTGTGTGATGTGTTTTTAGGGGAAATATCAATATCAAGGTCCAAAGATGAACTCTCTTCATCTATATGCCCAGATTCAGAAGAAATAGTTTCAGTTGTAGGAGGGTTTGTACTAGGTTTTTCCCTAGAAGTTGAAGCTCCAAGAGTGATTTTAATAACCCTCTCATCCCTCCTAACCCTATGAGTTAGGGGTCAACCTCTAAGACCCATATTTTTTGGTTTGAATTCTCCAATTTTCAAAAATCCATCCCATGACATACTGAACACATCTTGCAAAGTTTTTTCTACTAGTAATTTAATCAAACAGTGATGGGAAATAGAATTTTCCCTACCTTTTTGTGTTTCAATAGCCATAATTGCAAGAAGGTTTTATAGAAAATTTGGTACATTCATTGTCTTGCCATGCCTCAGATGATTCAACAGCTTGAAATGTACAAAATGGAAACAAGATTGGCAGCCCTCATAGGTAATGTATTTAACAATAAAAACAACAGCTTGCTTCCATTTCTCTGGAAAATAAAGTCTTCTCAAACCTTTTTTTTCTACAACAAGTGGAGGATCACTAGGCTCCGTGAATTATGCCCTAGTTGACCTAGAATCCTTAGTAGCAAGGTAGGGTTCTCCAACAGCAGGTAAACCTAACATTTATGTAATTCTTTCCTTAGTAGCTATGACTTTTAACCCCTTAACCATTTCCTCACCATTTGAAAATGTTTGTGCAAACTTTAAGGCAATGTCTCCATCGAAACTATCTAGCTTCAGAAAATAATCCAACCAGTTGCAATTCCTAAATTCAGGTTCACATAGTGCATTTTGTAAAATTACCTATGAACCGTTGGTTCATTTCTGATTAATGGACCTCCCATTGTTTCAACTCACACATAGGCTAATGCTTCTACAAAAACTTCTTCTTGCAATCCTTATGAAATGTGGGCCATTAATACCCTGTATTGAGAATCTCCATGGCTATTCTTTTGGCTACAAAGTTCCCCCCACAAGGTTCATTATGACATGCATGTAGTATGTCATAAGTTTCATCCTCTCTTACACATCTTCTCATCACATGATCTAGTCTAATATAGAATAAACAACCTGTCAGCCATGAGAATGGAAAAAATTTCTCAATAAGAACCCTTAGCTCTTTTGGAGAGAAATGAGGGGGAACTCTTCCTATAACCAAATAATTGGCTATATCTGCATACCAAGGTGTGTTAACACTAATAGAGAAAAAAAATTCATCATGAAATGAGTCATTAATGACTTGAGTATCCTCAAATGTGGTCAATCTTGAGAGAAAATATGCCACAACATTTGTTTTACCTAGCTTGTCTATAATGGTGATATCAAATTCTTGCATTAACAACAACCATCTTGCTAATCTTCATGTAATCAATGGCTTGTTCATAAGATATTTGATGGTTTCATGGTCTGTATGGACAAAAATATGGTATCCTCTGATATAATGCCTGAACTTGTTGAGAGCATAAATGACTGCCAACATCTCCTTTTATGTCATTGTGTAGTTAAAATCATCCCCTTGGAGGTTCTTGCTAACAAAGTAAATTGCATTCTCTATTGCTCCCTCTTTTTTTCCTAAGACAACCCCTATAGCATAATTAGATGCATTTGTGTGAATATGGAAAGGGAGTTCCCAATTAGGGCCTTTGAGCACAAGAGCATGGGTTAATGTTGTTTTCCAATTAGAGAATACTTTATCACAACCCATTGTCCATTGGAACTCGACATCTTTATTTAAAAGACTATAAAGTGATGATTCCATCTTACTTAAATATTTTATGAAGTGCTTATAGTATCCTGCATGACCCAGGAAACTTCTAACATCCTTTTTCCTGACAGGAATAGAAAGATTAGTAATTACCTCAATTTTGGTTGGGTCCACTTGAATTCCTTTCTGAGAGATATAATGCCCAAGGACCACTCCTTCCTACATCATCATTAAGCATTTCTCACTGTTCAAGGATAGATTATGTTCTTCACATATCTGCAAAACCTTCCTTATGTTTTATAATGCTTCATCAAAATCAGCACCATAAGTAGTGAAATCATCCATATAGATTTTCATACAATCATGTGAAATATCAAAGAAGATACTAATGACTACTCTCTGGAAGGTTGCAAGTGCATTGCATAGACCAAATGGGAGTACTGAATAGGCATAAATCCCCCAAGGATAGGTGAAATTTTTCTTGTCCTAATCTTCAGGTGCAATTTGTATCTAATTATAACCATTGAATCCATCTAAGAAGGAGAAATGATGCTTACTTGCAAGTGAATCCAATACTTTGTCTATAAAAGGAAGGGGAAAGTGATCCTTTTTTGGTGGCAAAGTTGAGTTATCTATAGTCAATAAAAACTCTCCATTTACCTCCCTTTTTAGGGACAATTACTAAAGGAGGCACCCATTGACTGTCTAAGATAGGATAGATAAATCCTACATCCAACAAATTCTGTAGTTCTCCTTTGACAATCTCTCTTAATGTAGGATTGATTCTCCTTTGTGGCTGCCTTACTGGTGTGTAATCATCTCTAATGTAGATCCTATGAATACAAAGTTTGGGATCTAATCCTCTCATGTCATGGTAATCCCATGCAAATGCATATTGATGCTTCTTTAACAGGTTTGTCAAAGACAACTGTTTCTCTTGGGTAAGCTTATTATTAATATTCAAATGTTTCCCCTCTGAAATGTGTACTTATGTGGTCAACTCAATCATAGTTGTTTCACTGGTGCTTGGCATTTTTAATTTAGGAGGTAACAATGTGTGAAGTATATTTGTTACTGCAAGAAATTCAAGTGCAGGAAAAGTTGGCAAAGTATCTGCAATGGAGATGGAGAACTAGATTCATGAGTGGGTGGTTCTTCATGCACTTCATAATGGTTTTGAATTATATGAGATAATATTTCATCCTCTTCCTGAAGCTGCATAAAAGGACTTTTTCCTATCATCATAAGTTGTGCCACTAAATTGACCTTCTCGGCCTCTTCTCAAACATTTGGCCAAATAGGTTGATCCATATCATGGGATGGTTGAGAAGGAGGATAAAGTTCAAGCATTTTAGTGCTTCTGCCATCAAAAACAGTCATGTACCCTACCCGACATCCAATGTAGGCATTTTTTGTAGCTAACCATGGCCTTCCCAGAATAATGGGATACCCTCCTAATGTACCTTTAGGGGAAAGGACCATGAAATCTATTGGATATTCCCAAGAGTCTAGAATAACAACAAGGTCTTCTACTACACCATCTGGTTTGACAGTGGAACTATCAGCAAGCTACAGGACAGTAGGAGTAGGTCTCAAATTTGTAACATTCAGTTGTTGTAGGATATCCTTAGTCATCACATTGATAGTTTCTCCCAAGTCTATTAGAGCATTCTTTACTTGGATCCCATTTATGATGACTTCAACTACAGGATTGTCTGGGTCAGTGTATTTAGGAATAGGCACTTTCCCAAGCATGATATCTTCCAACTACCCTACCACATGAACGGTGGTGGAATCCTTTTGTTCCTCCCTGGCTTTTTGAGACATGCATCCTTAATTGCCTTTCCATATATGGGGACATCTTTTATGGCCTATAACAAAGGTATCTTGACACATATGTGTTTCAAATGGTCCTAAATATCAAATTTCATTTCTTCCTTTTGCTTAATAGCTTCTAACCTTTGAGGAAATGGTGTGTCTTGATCAAACTATTGAACTGGTTCAAGATTAGTAGGCACACTTGACTGAGCAAGTATATCAGATAAATTTTGGGGCTCCTCGTCTTCCATAGGAAGCTCAATTATAATAGGAGTGGAAGGATATGACAAAGTGGTTCCTAAATGTATATGAATATCACTAACACTCATAGCATATGCAGGAAATTGATTGGGATCTACATAATAGACTGGTTGTTGTTGTGGTTTGTTATTTGGGTTAGGTGTGGGTTGAGCTGGTAATTGAGTAGGTCTAGGTGTGCTAGTGTTTTAGTTAGGATGAGGCATTATGGCAGGCTATTGAGGTTGTGGATGTGGATGCATAACTAGTTGCCTGGTTTGGTCATTGCTATCCTCCCCTCCATTGGGATGTTTGTTGCCAGTTTCCTTAAGGTTGCTACCAATTCCCCTGGGGTTTTTTCCACTGAGGTGGAGTTTTTTAGTAGTTAGGCCAAGAATTAGGAGGGTTGTTCCAAGGCTAAGGTGGATAGCCTCCAAAGTTTGATGGATATGGGGGTTTCCATTGATTACTAGATGCATAAGAATTCAAATAAGATTCACTAAAAGATAATGGGTTTGGTGGCATACCTTGTCTTGGAGCCCATTTCCTTCTTTGTGCAACATAGAAAAATTGATCATCATCACCCTCAATTGGCTTGAATTTAGGTGGAATATGATTGCTATCAATGTTGGCTACCATTTTACATCTACAATCCTTCTTTTTCCTGTAATGAGGACAATATTTTTCCAACATTTCCTCTTCCTCCTCATGTTTCTTCTTTGCTTGAAGTGTGTCTAGCTCAGTGGTGATATTATTTATGATATCCTATTTGAAATTTGACAGAAAATGAGTAATTTCCATCCTCGAAACTCCATTGGTGGAGGATTTACCCATAGAATATTGGTAACCTTTTACCCTCTTGATAGCTACCATGGAATAATTCTGACATATCTTCTTAATATCATCCCAAGGGACTTGGGTGATATCTCCTCCTATCAAATCAAGAGCATCAGTGAAATTTTCATTGATCCCTCTAAGGAAGAGCAACTTTTGAGACTCTTCATTGAGTGCATGATGTGGGGATTTCTACAAACAAAACAAGAGCCTTGAAACATAGTCCTCAAAACTTTCATCCTCCTTTTGCTCCATCCTGAAGATATCATCTCATCTCATATCACTGCCTCTATAGTACTCTTTATACTTCTCAAGAAACTTTTCCTTCATATTAGCCCAAGTATCTACAGTATTCCTACCTAAGCCCATAAACCATCTTAATGCAGCATCATTCAGTGTAGTAGGAAAAAATTTAAGCCTATGAGCATCAATAGTGTAATCATAGCTTCTATAGAGGATATCAAATTCAAACAAGAATGTTTCTAGGTCCTCTGTTACAAGCCCGTAGAATCTTGAGGTTATCAACTTCATTTTGGTCAATGATAGGGAATAGAAAATTTGGACAGTTAGGTCTTTGGGCAGCCATAATTGCTTGATGAATTATCAAAGCAAATGGATTATCAATCAAGTTTTGGTCAGTTTTCTCTTTAGAGGAAGTTTCAAAACTAGTCAAATTGGAAAATGCATTAGTAAAAGGATTTTCCTCTTCTTCATCTTCATCTCTTGGCACATTTTGAAACTCAACTAGTCATTTATCAGTATTAGGGTCATTAGAAAGGAATCTCCCTAGAGCATCTCTTCTCCTACCCCTATGCATGTGGTATTAACTCAATATCAGCCAACTCACATAAATAATTGGTGAAAGAATAGTGGATCATTACTTTATTCTAATGAAAGGTATGATAAAAAAAAAACTTCAGAGATACCAAAAATAGGAAAGAAACTGAGAAATGACTCTAAAGAACTTCCTAGTTTGACACCATCCCCAGCAACGATGCCAAAAATGTTGGCCTCCTCTAATGGTTCAATAACTAAGCCCTTAGAGCTATTACTCGGAGATTGGATATCTACACTAAGTAGTTATCTTTCTCATCATGAAGTTTCATTTCATTATCAACCCAGGGATGTGAACTTGAAATGGGTTAGCACTGTATGTGCACTAGGACTCAATTGTAGTCATCCTTATCCTATAACTAGAAAGGAAATAGTATTGAAAGTGAAATGCTTGAAATAAAGTAGCATAAGTACTGAACATAAATCAACAACTAAACTAAAATGCATAATAGAAATATAAATCTTAGCAAATAGACAGGAAGTTACTATGTTTGACTTGGCTACAGGAACAGACACAAAATGAAATTCTAGTGGCTGCAAGAACAGACAGTTGCTAAAACTGCAACTATTTGAAAAATAGAAAAGTAACTACTGAACTGAATGGATGGAATTCTCACCAAGTGGGCCCCCTTGAATTATTCTTCCCAAGACTAACTCAGATGCAGCAAACTATAATACCATTTTATTCATTGAAAACATGATTACAATGTAGCAGCAACTTAATTGTATTTCTTGAAACTAAAAATGCAAGTACAATACCAGAATGTTCAACCCCTTGAAGAGGAGCATATGATCATTATTTATAGAAATAAATCTCCTAACTAACTTAACTAACAAGGCACTTGACTCCAACAGATTAGGAGGAATCCATTTATTGAAAGCATGAAAAAGAGGAAGGAGGTTATGCATACACAAGATTTGGTCAAACCAGTTTTGCTTCAATACGGATTTAACATAACATCTCCTAAATCTACTCAACTAATAGACATGGCCATTAAAGTTAATTTCCACATGAGTTGGAAGTTTCCAACTGCTAACTTCATTAATTTCCATCCCTTTTTGACTTCTTCAACAACCAAGTAGTTGTAATAAACTTCTTCCACCTTGCAAGCTCCATTTACATCTGCATCTTAATTTGAACCTGCATTATAACATTAGCGTGCACAACACAATTGTATATCCATAATCCCCTTAAGATAGAATTCATTCAATCACATGAAAATTAATATAGATATATCACATAGCAGGTTAATATCATTAAAATTTATAGGAATAAGTTCATGTCCAGAGTTTATAAGTTCAGGGAAATAACATAGAAAGTCTTAGTAACTAGGTGATAAAATCCCATCACAATACTAAAAAACTTATGATAAATCATAACAAAAATGAGTCATTATTTGGACTCATCACAGCACACAAAATATTGAAGGAGCTCATATCATGTTTATAGGAGCTCATGTTGAAATAGAGATTCAAGGAAAATGAAATACCTAGAATGCAAGATATAGAAAAACTAGAGGCAAACACATGCCAGGAATAGAAATACATGAAGTCACATTGAATAGTCAATAATACTCCTAGTTGATTATAATAGAGCAACAAATTTCAATGTATTTAATCATTTATCAAGAGTCACTTGAAGAGTATTCAGCTCTAAAAGTAATAAATGGATGAATATTAAGTGCAAAAGCTTTGTCTTCTTCTATAGTATTATTATCTTCGTCATTACATTCATTCTTGGACATTAATGGAGACATTTTCATCTCTAAAAAGCAGCAAGGTTGTTTAAGCTTACCTCTTCAAGCAAGAAGCTACGGATTTTGAACCTTTGTTCAAGGTTAAACAGTTTAAGAATCTTCTATATATAGTCATCATGATCATAGGTTTGCATATAGTTTTTTTCCCTTCAAGTAAACATAATGCAGACTATACACAGAGTATAAAGGAGGCTATAAAACATCATAAATTTGTTTAAAACATTTGAAGAAACCATGACCATTCAAGGACAGCACCATTTATGGGGAAAATAATAGCACAATATCTAGTTTCCAAGCAAATATTCAAAATGCAAAAGTTGAGCTATAGCCTATATTCATGTGGCCCATGTAACACCTATAGATGCATTCAAGCATTGCAGCATAATGAATGAAGGATGGTAAATATGGGGCAGCATCATAAGGTTGCAAATACAAAACATCTATTTGCTAATTTGAAGGTGCTCAAATGTAGACATTGAACTAAAAAGAGTAGCCTTTGTGAGTATACTTTTTGAAATACAAAATGATGCACAAATAGTACATAACTGCATGATACTTACAGCAGCACTTTTCTTTGCCAAAGAACCAAGCATGCTAAAATAGAATTACATATAAAGACTAGAAGGATTACAAGCCAATAGTGAGTTAATCATGCAATAAAAGGACTATCACCCTATTAAATACAAACAAGGAGGATGTAGGAACATAGTATCTCAAGCCTTTGTCTCACAAGTTTCAAATGAAGCAGTCAGCACTCATAAGGTTGATAGACTATTGAAGACATCATGAAGACTACAGAAACATGATCAAGTGGATAGTATATGGCTTGAAGCTCCATGATCAAGGATAGAGTTTGATCAAATTTAGACAGTGTCTTATCGCCACACAACTTCCAGCATCGCAATGATGTAAGTTTTGTCACTGATAAAACTAAAGAACCATGTATTTCATTTTCCAGAGCTCGAGTTTATGCTCTGTGTTTATAGAGGGTAGCCTGCAAGTGAAAGTAAACCTAGTTTTTGGTTTAGTATTAGGGGTTATATATGGTTTTTCACCCAGAATCACAAATGAAGCCACAGGCTTCAATATAGAGTTTCTTCTGTTTGTCATTTAAAAAAGGAAAAATGAGCTACAGCCTCTCATGGAGTAGAAAAAAGGAAAAATAACTAGAGTAGGTCACACCATAGATGAGAGCTCAGCCTGCAACAAAATGAAGAACCTAGTATGCCCTGAGTAAATGGCAGCCTCAGATTTGGTTTTTGTTTAACCCATTTTTTGAAAATGTAAATAAGCAATCTCATGAAGATAAAATACCCAAAATAGTTAAACCCTCGAAATTGCACAAGGGTTTAGCATGCACTTAGAAATCAAAGAGACCACGGCCATGGATGTGTTTTTCCTTTTCTATAGAGAATGTTGTTCATATTTCAAGCTACAATCACAGCTTATCAAGAAAAATTTTACAGAATCTCTACATTTCTTCCACAGAAATTACATATTTAGTATGTCATTTTTTTTAAGCTCTTTTGAGCTTCATTAAACAGAAAATAGGAAAAGAAGTATAGAGTTTGGATGGAAAAAATATTACCTCTTCCTATTATAGGAAGAATGTGTTCTAATACTTTTAGAAAAGGCTCCAACTATCCTTCTAATGGTAGCCTCACATAAGACGATTTCAACAGAGGAAGAAAGGAACAAAACACGTCAGAAAATATGCTATAGCCATGGCTAATAAGATAGAGAAATGCTTCAAAATGTAGGAAAATTTTATGTTTCGAAGCCAAGAACTTACCTCTGTAGGATTTCTTAAGAAAATCAACTAGAACAGAGCAAGAAATGGTGAAGAATCGGCTCCAAACCCTACCCATTGGTGATACAATAGAGTTTGCTCTCAAAAATGCAAAGTGAAAAATGAAGTTTGGATTAGGGTTCGAGTGGCTTTTACTCAAAATCCCTAATTCGAATGACAAGCTTTTATGCCTATGTTTTAATCAAAACCATCTCATATTATTGAATATTTGAATGGTCTTGAATTATTAAGTCAATCGACCTAATCAAATATTGGAGCCCATGTGTCTTGAAAGGTGAACTTGTAAATCAAGTTCAAGTTATCATTTGGAGTTGAAGTAAAGAACACTTGACTTGTTTTTTATTTGCATGAAATTAGACAAGGCAACAATATAATTAAATACTAAAGGTAATTTTACCTTAATATTTAACATGTAGTGAGTGAAAAGGGAGAACAACCACACATTAAATATTAAAATAATCAAATTGATTATCTTTAATATTTGATCATATAGTTACCTTTTTCTAATCATGCAAGAAAAAAAAATAGATGAAGTGAACTAAGGCTCGAATTCATGCAAAATGTGAAGATGTGAAGATAAACTTGAGTCTCTTTTAGTTAACTAATCATGCAAAGATTAAATGGAGTAAATGGTGGAGATTCCTGTGACATAGCTTCAATTTCACATCAGTTTTGAGGGTCATTTGGTCATGCACAACATGGGGATCAGTTTGCAACATTCATTGTTAGGTTTACTTTAGTTGTGGGCCCTTTTTTCAAGGATTTTCTTCTTTGCTCGTGAGAGGATATTTTTGAGATATTTTTCACTCTCAAATGGCTTTCAATTCCACCTCTTAGTGCATTGGAGTTTTCATCACTTTGTATATATTGAGAAAAGGCAGTCTTTTTCTCAGTTCTTGTTTTTTGCCTTTGCATTCTACAAAGAGAATATCTTGTAACTCAGCTTCTATTTGATTAATATATAGCAGTACCTTATTTTCAGCATATTGTTCAATTTTTTGTAGAATTTTCCTTCAGAATACTCAAAATAAATATAGTTTACCTTCGAAGCTTCTGGTGTTTTTGTATCTTTTAAGTGATTTGATGCAAGTTTAATGTGTTTCAAACCAGAAACTTTTAAATTTTTGTCTTGTTTATTGATGCATATACATAATTGCAGTTTCTCACAGGTCACTAATTGTACTTTTAAATTTCATATGTTCTCTTAATTTGTGAACACACAATTTTCCGTAGTAAGGTAAAATTAAGCAGAGCCTTTTAGTGAAACATTTATGTGATTAAGGTGCTCGAGTTGAGTTGTGTTAATATTTTTTCTAAGAGTATTAGTTGTGAATTATTCTACATTTATTTTTCTTTGGTCCATCACCTCCTAGAAGTAATTCATCGTTATAGTTTCATTCAATAATCTTTATCCCTTTTCCCACACAAATCGTTAGATTCTAGGAGATCGAAAGGGGAATCAGCCCATAACCTGGAGGTTTGTCCTCATTATAGGGTACCCACAACCTAAGGATATTCCAATGTTACACAGGATTGCTGAGATTTTTAGCTTTGCGTTTGGGTACAATCCCTTGTGATAATAGTTTTTGGCATGCCCAGTGGGATTCTAAAGATCACTTTAGAGAAAAAAATTCAAAGCTTTCAAGCTATTATTTTTAGAATTATAGCGGCATTTTACCTATCAGATGTTATAATTGCTATCAAGAGACATTGCAGATGACTTTTTGTGTTGTCATTGATGGCAACCTAAGTCAGTTTTGAGATCCACAAATTGTTATATGCTCATACCAGCAGATAGTATTTAGAGCACGTATTTCACCGGAACCGAAAAATGAAGAACAGAGTATTTCATCTACTTGATGATTTGTATGTCTATCAATCATATTTTTGAGTTGTAGATCAAATTGAAGGTTTGTCATGGTATTTGCTATGTTATCTGGAAATCTCTATGGCTCATATCATCCTAAGAAATTGTTTGATCCAGTTGGTTTACTTTTCTATTCATCAGCTTTTGGAAGCTGACATAGTTGGAGTAGCGTGTTGCGGATGTACAAGATATATTGGCATAATTATTTTTTGTGCTCAAGGATTTTGTTTTAGGTTTGAGCTAAGTGTAATCCAACTTGCATTGTGCGCATCATAAATTATTCTTGTTTTGAGCTGACTTATGAAGAATATTTATTTTTTGTGAAGTCGACTTGAAGAAATAAAAAATCCTTGTTGCAGATATATAAGAAGGGTTTTGTGAGCGAAGTAAACAGGAAAAATGTATGTGTGTGTTCTACCCAAAAGAGTGATTAAGCGAAATTATGCACAATTTCACTTTTGCATTATAGATTGGGTGAAGCAAATCATAGCAAAAGTGCAGAATGTTGAGATTATGGATGCACAGTCCCTGAAGCTCTGGAGTCTTCAATGGAGGACCTTTTCTAGAAAAGATAATCAACCACACAGAAAGTGTTCGAACTTAGGCATGCACAATGAAGATTCTATATTGATCTACATTATGAGATTGGATTGATTACAAATGTACAAAATTCCCTGAATATATAGGCATGAGAGAAAACCTAAGATGCATGAGATGTTGCCATGTGTCATGATCTAACAACATGTGACAACATGTGAACCCTATCTAGGAATTTATTAAATGTTGAGGTAAGTTCTAGAAGGACAACTCATCATCTAGAAGGAATCTTATCCCTACAAACAAGGAAGGGGACATTACCCCATTATTAAATGATTTATTAAAAATGCAACCTAGGACTAAATGATATCTAACCTAAGTTAACTTATGCTAGTGTAATATATAATTAATTACACTAACACAGAATCTATTAGAAGGATAGAAGATTGTAATTGAGCTTGATTGGAACTATAATCTAGCTTTTGAATAAGCTATTCAGTCAGTTCATCTCTTGGATCTAATCCAAATTTCTGCAAGGCAATGCACCTTCACATTTTGAACACTGAGCTCTAGGCAATGCGCCTAAATGCATGTGCATTCCCTTATTGTATATTTTCACTGAGTATACTCATATAATATTGTGGATTGGCCATCCATCGTAGTTTTTCCCCTAATAGGGTTTCCACGTAAAAATACTTGTGTTATGGTGTTGTGGATGCTTATTTTCTGTTCATGCATGTTTTATCTTGAATGTATGCTTTAAGTGGATTAAGGATCAAATTAATTGACTTAAATTTTGCACAGCACTAATTCACTCCCCCTCTTAGTGTAGCTTGTTTCCAACAATAATTTTTATTTGGTGACTCTATTTTTTCCTAGTTTTAATTGCAGATCCAATAGCACATGAGAAGAATTCAGACAAGAGGAAATGTTGATCCCTTTGAATACCTACAACTTTCATCACCAAAGAGAAGAGGCAAAATAGCAAGAAGGATATTAAGAAAATCAAGATCACATTCAACACCAAGATCTCATTCTACTCCTAGTCTTAGATTTGTAAGTTTTGTACCTATTTTTCTAATAGTATGTCTCATGCCAATTCTACAAGTACCAAATCCAAATCTAAGAGTTCAAGCATCTTCGATGGCCATATTACTTATATTTGTACCGTTTAATGGGGGCAGCCCATTGAATTTGGCTCAACACAATGACATACCGGTAGTTGCACTTAAAATTCTACCTATTTTCACTAGTGAGGATCAGACTACACCAATTGAACAAGGGACATGGCTTCACTTTGTGGAGTCCATCATGTTACACAGGAGAACGTGGTGTTGAGGCTTTTAGTAGCTTCATTTAAAGGAAAGGCACTCCAGTGGTTCAAAGGCTTATCGGTGAATTTTGTTGCATCATGGGATGACTTGGGAGACAAGTTGAGAAAACAATTTTCTGATAAATTTGATCATCTATCTCTAATTGAGCAAATGACGAATATTAAGAGAGCACCACAAGAATAGATGAAAGATTTCAACTTTTATTTTCAGAGAACTTAGGATAGAATATCAGCCACAGTAAGGCCTTCTCCTGATCATGTGTTCTTATATTATCTTAGAGCAATAAATAGTGATGTTGTTGTTATGATCCAATCTATGGGTGGAGTAACCCTGCCAGCAGCCTATGATATAGCTATTAGAGCTGAGAATAACTTAATTCAGGCTGGTAAAATTGCACCCAGGCCTCTTGTGCCTATTTTCCCTAATATTCAATCATTGATACCAATTCAAATACCTCCTATAGCTCTATCACCTATTGTTCCAGCCTTAGGATTTCAAGCAGTTGTTCAAAATAGTGTTGTTCCAGCAAATTTAGACTTGCAAGAGCTTAGGGGTACCCAACAGCAAATGGCTAAATTGTTGTAAATAGTAAGAAATGACTTAGTGAGCCTCAAAAATCAGTAAGGCCAGAATTAGAAACCTTATCAAGCACCCTTTCAGGCAAATAGACTGCCTTATTAGGCTGACTACCAAGGATAGAGAAAAAAAATTAATACTAGGCCTAATTAGCCATATAATCAAAATGGTGTCAGCTCTTTTAAAGAGCTTATACCTGTGCAGAATAGTTTGGCACAAGATTATGTGTGTTGCTATCCCTATAATAAACCTCATAATCAAGATACTTGTATGAACAGGGTGATTAATCAAGCTTTTATGGTGCAAAGCAGTTTTGTTGCTTCTGAGAAAATAGCAAAGGAGAACAATGATTAGCAAGACAATCAAACATAGCAAAATGACCTTGATGTTGTCATGATGAACTAGCAAGGTAGTTAATTTTGTGGAGTTAATCATGCACAAGGGAAGAATCAATCATATACCTCTATTGTAGCCAATACAAAGTCAAGAAAGAGAGTTGTTGACCTGAGATAGCAAGCAAAAAAAGATAAACAACAAGTTGTTCAACAGAAAAATCAAACTTCTACAGCCCAATAGGGTTCAGCCTTCTACAGCCCAAAATGTACAAATTTTACCAAGACAGTAGGCTATGCCAACAAAGGAACAGCCAAAAGTTCAATCTCAACCTTTACCAACACAAATGGAGGTTGTTGTTCCAAAATTGTAGTAAAAGGTGATTTTTTTAGCATTTAATATACTTGATCACATGAGGAAAGCTACAGTCAACATGTCCATGCTTGATGAGTTGTACATACCTGAACAAAAAGACTTACTGTAGGAAGCATTGGCTAAAATTTCAATTTCTGATGAACATGCTAAGGAGCAGCCTAGATTTTTTACAAATAGTTATGAAGGCAAGAAAGAACAGCCAGCACAAGAGGTAAAACCACCTCCATTTTATGTTAGTTTAATTAATGTGATAGTATAGTGCATAACTATATGATAGACTCAGGAGCAATCAACTCTGTTATGCCCAAATAGTTGGTAGATAAATTAGAACTAGATTATGATCCATTATCAAAAAGGGTGGTCCAATTAGATGGTACAACCATTAACTCTGTTGGATTTATCAAAATTCTACCCCTTACCTTGCATGTTTTTCCCAACTTTTCAATTCCACAAGATATGTATGTCATTGATCTACCACTGTTCTTTGCCATTTTCCTTTCTAGAGATTTTACAACAAATTTTGGTGGTTATTTGTCATCAGATTGGTCACATATATGTTTCAAGACCAAATATGGTACTAGAGTGACTATCAAATTAGAACCATAGGCTAAATACCATATTGAGCCTTATGTTGCAAATCCTATAAATGAAAACCTAGTCATCCATGAGTATGAGGATCAATCCATAA
This sequence comes from Sequoia sempervirens, assembly GCA_007258455.2. Taxonomy (NCBI): domain Eukaryota; kingdom Viridiplantae; phylum Streptophyta; class Pinopsida; order Cupressales; family Cupressaceae; genus Sequoia; species Sequoia sempervirens. The sequence continues at coordinate 85,859 of VDFB02120326.1, read as the reverse complement.
CCCTTGACCCCAGTGTACCCATTGAAGGCATACCTGACATAAATTTAGATGAGTGGGTAGTCAAGAATCACAAGGTTAATCCATTCAATCACATGGAAAAGGTAGGTTTGGGCATTTATATGATTCAGGAGCCTGATGTGATTATTCCAAGTCTGGTGAAAGAGGAAAAACAACTAGAATAGCAAATTAATCAGCTTTGGAAGTTGTACTATTATGGTTCAAGGAGTAAAGTAGGTGTTGGTGGAGGAGCTATGTTGATTTCACCTAAAGGAGAGAAGTATTTTTCAGCACTTCTCTTTGCTTTCAAATGTTCAAACAACACAGCTGAGTATGAGGCATTAATTCATGGCCTAGAGTGGGCCAAAAAGAAAGGTATCAAATGTCTACAAGTATTAGGTGATTCTGAACTGATAAAAAATTAGGTAAGAAACCTGAATGTACCTAAAAATGATTTTCCAAAATTGTATAAGCACGAAACTTGGGATTTAATAGAAGAATTTGATGCTTTTAATTTGTTGTCTATTCCTAGTAGTCTGAATAAAGAGGCAGATAATCTTGCTGCCATAGGATCGCAATATGACATACCAACTAGTATACATAATATTGAGGTACAGCAATATGTCAAGGTGGTAGTAAGACCATTTGTACCTGATAATAACAATAGTTGGCAGGTTTTTGATAGTGATGAGCAAATAATCAATTTTCTAATGGAAGAAGAAGAGTTTTCAATTGGAAACCAACAAAAGCTTGAACAACAATACAAAATCGGATCTTGCAGCTAAAGTCTAATAAGTTGCCTAAGGGATTGGTGACCCTTGAATCAATTTTCAACACTAATGATCAGGTTAGAAAAGTCAAATCTAGCATCACAATGAAACAGGAGCACTATGAGCCAATTGAAATATTCAAAGATAAACTTCTCAAGCTTGGCAAAGTTTGTACCAAAGCATAACAGCAAGCTTTTATCTTGCTTTTCCAAGAATCAAGTGATGTTTTTTCTTGGGAGTATGGAGATCTAAAAGTTTTTAACCTTGAGTTAGCTCAACACACAATTGAGTTAGAACCCAACGCGAAACTAGTGAGACAGAAGCAAAGGCCACTGAATCCCAAGCTAGAACACCTTATGAAAACATAATTGAACAAGTTGATTGAAAGTAGTATTATCTTTTCAATAAAGCATACCTCGTGGGTTTCTAATTTGGTTCCTGTCAGGAATAAGAATGGAGAGATAAGGTTGTGTGTAGATTTTCATGATCTAAACAGAGCTTCACTCAAAGATCACTATCTGCTACCTTCAATGGAGTAGATATTGCAAGTTGTTTCAAGTTCAGAAAGGTTCTCATTATTGGATGGTTATTCTAGGTATAACCAGATTTTGGTTAAAGAAGAAGACCAGTTTAAAACAACCTTCACCACCAAATCGGGTACTATGGCTTACAAAAATATTCCCTTCAAATTGTCTAATGTAGGGGAAATGTTTCAAAGGGCAATGGATATGGCCTTTCAACACCTTATTAACAAGTTTTTTCTTGTGTATTTAGATGATATTACTATATTTTCAAAGAAATTTGACGAACACTTTTCTCACTTAAGGTAGATCTTTGAAAGATGCAGAGAATACGAGGTGTCACTAAACCCCAAAAAGAGCATTTTTTCAGTCCATGAGGGGAAGCTTCTAGGTCATATTGTTTCAAATTATGGTATCACCATTGACCCAGAAAGAATCACAGCTATTTTAGCTTTACCACTTCCTACACATAAGAAAGGTTTGCAGAGTTCACTAGGCAAGATTAGTTTCATTAGGAGGTTCATTCCTAACATTGCAGCTTTATTACAGCCACTTACAGCCATGTTGAAGAAGAATATTCCATTCAGCTGGACAAAGGAAGGTAAGAATAGTTGTGAACAAATTAATGATGCACTTGCAACAGCCCCAACTCTTATTAACCCAAATTTTGATAAGGATTTCATATTATATGCATTTGGGAGTGTTGATACAATTTCAGCCATGCTCTATCAGCAAAATCAAGAAGGATTAGAGCAGCATGTGGCTTTCTTTAGTCAAGTTCTACATGATTATGAATCTAAGTATTCATTTGTAGAGAAATATGTATTAGATGTAGTAAGAAGCCTTCAAAAATTTAGGCATATGATGTCAAATAACATAATACAACTGTTGGTTGCTCACTCAATAGTACAAGATTTTCTACTTAGCAAGGACATTAATGATAAAAGAGCAGGTTGGATCATGAAAGTGATGGAATATAACATTGAAATTAAAGTCACCAAACTCGTTAGAGGCAAAGGCCTACATGAACAGCTTGCTAGAAATGTAGAAAATAGCAAAATAGTTGATCGATAAGCTGAAACAGTGCTCAATAACGAAGAACAAGTTGTTCTTCCAGTTACAACAGCAAATTGGATTCAGCAAATGGTACATTAGTTGCACATAGGTGACTTTCCTAAAGGTTTGGACAAGTCCAAACGAAGGTATTACAAGCTTCAATCCATTCCTCTTGCTATAATTGATGGAATTTTATACAAAAAGGATTATAATAATATTTTGCTCAGATGTGTTGAACTAGAACAGATTGAAAAAGTTCTGAAAGAATTTCATGATGGGCCCTCTAGAGGCCACTTTGCACCAAGAACAAAAGCCCTGAAGATAATGAGATTTGGGTATTATTGTCCTGAATTATTTAAAGATGCTCATGCTTGGGTCAAAAAATGTAACAAGTGTATAGTGTTTGCAAGAAATCAGAAGCTTGCAGCTCTGCCTTTACATCCAATTCAAATGGAGTAGCCTTTCGGCAAGTAGGGACTTGACTTCATTGGTCTCATAAACCCACCTTCAAGTGTTGGGCATAAATGGATATTAACAGCTACAAATTACTTCATGAAGTGGATTGAAGCAGTTGCACTAAAGGATGCAAATGAGATATTTGTCTTGAATTTTTATCAAGATTTTGTTTCCAAGTTTGGTACACTACATTCAATAATTTTTTATAATTCTTTAGCATTCATAGGTTTAAAAGTTTTAGATTGGTCAGTAAAGCATAATATTTATCTAAATACTTCTTCAAACTATTACCCTTATGGTAATGGACAAGTAGAGTCCACTAACAATAACTCGATAAAGATCATAAAGAAAACAATCTAGGATAATCAGAGAACCTAGCATGAGAAGCTGAAACTAGCCCTTTGGGATGATAGGATAACACCTAAAAGAGCAACAAGTAAATTCACCTTACGTTCTAACATATGGTAAAGAGGCTAAAATTCCTATCTTAGTTGAGCTGCCTACATTAAGTATGATCAAAGAACTAGATTTGCTTGACGAAGAACCTATGGAAATTAGGATTGCATAGCTAATGGAGATGGAAGAAACAAGAAAAGATTCATTAAGGAATTTGGAAGTTCATCACACTCAGATGAAAAGGACATTTGACAAAAAAATTGTCCCGGGAACTTTCAGAGAGGGAGATCTGGTATTTAAATGGGATGAACTCAAGAGCAGACCAAGAAAACATACAAAGTTTGATGCCATGTGGGATGGCCCATATATTATCACAGAATGCAAATAGCATAATGCATTCTAGCTCTCAAAGTTGGATGGTGAGGTGTTGCCAATCCCTATCAACGGGATTCACCTCAAACAATGTTACTGAAGATCAACAGTTTGTAGATGTATATAGTAGAGTAGAAGTTTTTCTTTCAATAAATTATCATTGCACATTAACTTCATTTCAGTTCAGTTTTATTTTCAATAAGTGCATATGTTGCACATTTTTTTAACTCTGTCTTAAACAAAGTTATGCTAGTTTCTTTCAGTTTTGTTTGTTGCTAAGTTACATAGGTTTTTGAGTCAAAAGGAAAAAATAATGGACTCCATGCCCAATGGATAAGCAAGGCAACTGATCTTATTTGTTTAGTAGGAAAACATCCCTAGGAGGTTGCCAAAAATGTTAGTAATTTTTAGCCTTCAACTCAAATTAGTAATGTTTTATCAAATAATTGTTTGATGGGGTAGGAAAACTTTGATGTATAAACAATCCAGTCAACATCGACTTTCTAAATGAAGGTTTTTTAAAAGAATTGATTTATCAGAATTATGCAACAGTTTGAGTAAAACTGTTGAACAATCCTGACAAATCAACAAAACAAACTTCATTAAGAAAGTAGACATTCAAAGGATGTTTTTGTGAAGCTAAACTATTTTTTGCAATTTATGTTTTGAATATATTATTATTGTTTATCAGAAAAGGGGAGGCAGTTTTGAAACGAGGTATGTAAAAATTGTCATTTCATCATGATTACAAAACATATTCTTCAAATAGTTACATTTAGTTATTTCATATTATGTAACTGAAAACAAGTTCAAATTAAGATACACAAGTCATTACATGATATGAAATAGTTGATTTATTAAAAGAAATGTTTTTGTAATCCCACACAAGTCGTGGGAGTAATTTTTCTATCAAATATAAAATAGCAAGTAATTACAAGGAAAAGAAGAAGCATAAAATAAGATATGGGACCTGTCATTGCCTGGTGAATGATGAATCTCATTGTTGGAGGTTGTGCCAACATTGTTGAAGTTGTCCAGTTGCTACTCCAAGAAAGAAATCTATAGGAATAGGAGATGTTAGAGCTCGGGGTTCCATACAAATCTCATGCATTTCTAATCAAGAAAATACTTGCTACTTTATAACTGATCAGAAAAGGAAAAATGAATAGTTGAATTCAAGATATCCAAAGGAAAACATCAGAAAGAATGTGGAATTGCATTGTTTTTGTCTAACTTGTTTGTTCACTATGCAGGTACAGGTACATATTTCTTTACTGGATCATCATGACTCAACATTACAGTATGTGGGGAAAATTAAGCTCCCACAAGGGTTAAGCCCAGCATACTACATCAAGAGTCAAGATAGTATAGTCTATACATGCTAATGATACATAAAAGAAAAAAAATTGCATGTTGTTTGTGGTCATACAATATCACAAAAACAACAAAGGTACATTATCATTTGAGTGATAGTGAACAGGCATACATATTTCAAGTTCACAATCAAAATAGCACACAAAACATTGAAGGAGCTCATATGATGTTTATAGGAGCTCATGCTAAAACAGAGATTCAAGGAAAATGAAATACCCAGAATGCAAGATATAGAAAAACTGGATGCAAACACATGCCAGGAACAACAATACATGAAGTCACAGTTAACAGTGAATAATACTCCTAGTTGATTATAATAGAGCAACAAATTTCAATGGATTTAATCATTTATCAAGAGTCACTTGTAGAGTATTCAGCTCTAAAAGTAATAAATGGATGAATATTAAGTGCAAAAGCTTTTTCTTCTTCTATAGTATTATTATCTTGGTCCTTACATTCATTCTTGGACATTAATGGAGACATTTTCATCTCTAAAAAGCAGCAAGGTTGTTTAAGCTTACCTCTTCAAGCAAGAAGCTACAGGTTTTGAACCTAAGTTCAACATTAAACAGTTTAAGAATCTTCTATATATAGTCATCATGATCATAGGTTTGCATATAGTTTTTTTCCCTTCAAGTAAACATAATGCAGACTATACACAAAGTATAAAGGAGGCTATAAAACATCATAAATTTCTTTACAACATTTGAAGAAACCATGACCATTCAAGGACAGCACCATTTCTGAGGCAAATAATAGCACAATATCTAGTTTCCAAGAAAATTTTCAAAATGCAAAAGTTGAGCTACAGCCTATAGTCATACGGCCTATGTAACGCCTATAGATGCATTCAAGCATTATAGCATAATGAATAAAGGATGGTAAATATGGGGCAGCATCATAAGGTTGCAAATACAAAACATCTATGTGCTCATTTGAAGGTGCTCAACTAGAGACATTGAACTAAAAAGAGTAGCCTTTGTGAGCATACTTTTCGAAATACAAAATGATGCACAAACAATACATAACTGCATGATACTTATAGCAGCACTTGTCTTTTCCAAGAACCAAACATGCTAAAACAGAATTACATATAAAGATTGGAAGGATTAAAAATTTTCCAATAGTGAGTTAATCATGCAATCAAAGGACTATCACCCTATTAAATACAAACAAGGAGGATGTAGGAACACAGTATCTCAAGCCTTTGTCTCACAAGTTTCAAATGAAGCAGTCAGCACTCATAAGGTTGATAGACTATTGAAGACATCATGAAGACTATAGAAACATGATCAAGTGGATAGTATATTCCTTGAAACTCCATGATCAAGGACAGAGTTTGATCAAATTTAGACAATGTCTTATCACCACACAACTTCCAACATCGCAATGATGTAAGTTATGTCACTAATAAAACTAAAGAAGCATGTATTTCATTTTCTAGAGCTTGAGTTTATGCTCTATTTTTACAGAGGGCAGCCTGCAAGTGAAAGTAAACCCAGTTTTGGGTTTAGTATCAGGGGTTTTATATGGTTTTTCACCCATAAGCACAAATGAAGTCGCAGACTTCTATACAGGGTTTCTTTTGTTTGTCATTTAAAAAGAGAAAAATGAGCTACAGCCTCTCATGGAGGAGAAAAAAGGAAAAATATATGGATTAGATCGCGCTATAGATGAGAGCTCGACCTGCAACAAAATAAATAACCCAGTATGCCCTAAGTAAATGTCGGCCTGAGAGTTGGTTTTTGTTTAACCCATTTTTTGAAAATGTAAATAAGCAATCTCATGAAGATGAAATACCCAAAATAGTGAAACCCTCGAACTTGCACAAGGGTTTAGCATGCACTTAGAAATCAGAGAGACCATGGCCATGGATGTGATTTTTCTTTTCTCTAGAAAATGTTGCTCATATTTCAAGCTATAGTCACGGCTTATCAAGAAAAAGTTTACAGTAACCTCTACATTTCTTCCACAGAAATTGCATTTTCAACATCTCATTTTTTTAAGCTCTTTTGAGCATCATTAAATAGAAAACAGGAAAAGAAGTATAGAGTTTGGATGGAAAAAATATTACCTCTTCTTGTTATAGGAAAAATGAATTCTAATACTTTCAAAAAAGGCTCCAACTATCCTTCTAATGGTGGCCTTACATAAGACAATTTCAATAGAGGAAGAAAGGAGCAAAACACATCAGAAAATATGCTACAGCCACGACTAATAAACTAGAGAAATGCTTCAAAATGCAGGACACTTTTTAGTTTCAAAGCCAAGAACTTACCTCTGCAGGATTTCTTCATAAAATCAACTAGAACAGAGCAATAAATGGTGAAGAGTCAGCTCCAAACCCTACCCATTGGCGGCACAGCAAAGTTTTCTCTCAAAAATGCAAAGTGAAAAATGAAGTTTGGATTAAATATTAAAATAATCAAATCGACTATCTTTAATATTTGATCATACAACTACCTTTTTCTAATCATGCAAGAAAAAAAAATAGATGAAGTGAACTGAGGCTCGAATTCATGCAAAATGTGAAGATGTGAAGATAAACTTGAGTCTTTTTCAATTAACTAATCATGCAAAGATTAAATGGAGTAAATGGTGGAGATTCTTGTGGCATAGCTTCAGTTTCACATCGGTTTTGAGAGTCTTTTGTTCATGCACAACATGGGGATCAATTTGCAACATTCACTATTCAGTTTACTTTAGTTGTGGGCCCTTTTTTTGAGGATTTTCTTCTTTCCTCGTGAGAGGATATTTTTGAGATATTTTTCACTCTCAGTTGACTTTCAATTCCACCTCTTAGCGCATTGGAGTTTTCATCACTTTGTATATACTGAGAAAATACTTAGTCTTTTTCTCAGTTCTTGTTTTCTTTTGTTGCATTCTACAAAGAGACTATCTTGTAACTCAGATTTTATTTGATTAATATATAGCAGTACCTTATTTTCAGCATATTGTTCAATTTTTTGCAAAATTTTCCTTCAGAATACTCAAAAGAAATATAGTTTACCTTTGAAGCTTCTGGTGTTTTGTATCTTTTAAGTGATTTGATGCAAGTTTAATGTATTTCAAACCAAAAACCTTTAAATTTCTATCTCATTTATTGATGCATATACACAATTGCAATTTATCATAGGTCACTAATTGTGCTTTTAAAGTTTATATTTTCGCTTAATTTGTGAAAACCCGGCTTTCTTTAGTAAGGTAAAATTAAGTAGAGACTTTTAGTGAAACATTTATGTGATTAAGGTGCTCAAGTTGAGTTGTGTTAACAATTTTTTTGAGAGTATTAGTTGTGAATCAGTCTGCATTTAGTTTTCTTTGGTGCATCACCTCCTAGAAGCAGTTTATAATTAGAGTTTCATTTAGTAATCTTTATCCCTTTTCCCACACAAATTGTTAGATTCTAGGAGATCAAAAGGGGAACCAGCCCATAACCTGGAGGTCTTTCCTCATTATAGGGTACCCACAACCTAAGGATATTCCAATGTTACATAGGATTATTGAGCTTTTCAGCTTTGCATTTAGGTACAATCCCTCATGATAACAGCCTTAATGAAGCAAAAAAAATAATTTTGGGTACAACATTTGGCTCTATCTGGGGACCATGTCAGATAACTATGACATAGGAGAACCAAGAACCTCTGGAATTTTAAGCGTAGACTAGTGTCTTATCAGTTGGGTATCAGAGTCAGGACCATTTCCCAATCACCTATTACAAGAATTTTCCCTAAATCACCTAGGAAAGGACTTCCTAAAATCACCTAAAAGTTGGAACTCCCCTAAAATCACCTAAAACAAGACTACCTAATCAGCCTAAAACACAAAAAAACTTCATGAAAAGGGGAAAAACATCACCACATAATGAACACATCACAAAAAAAAGGAAAATTATTGAAAAAAAAATTACTCCACCCCCGAAGGGATGAAGTGCTTCAGATATTGCTCGATGTATGGTAGTGAGAATGGATTACAATGATGTTTCTTTTGCTTGAAAAGTTTCACTTCTCTTCTGGTGGGTATTTTAGGAGAAAATTCCTCTAGGATAAATATTCTCAGATCTTCATATGCCCAGGAAAAGGTACCCTAAAAAAAATCAAAATATGGCACAAAGAGGGAAGCAAATACCACTGAGGCATCAGTTTTGCTTGTGTCCATCCTCGGGATTTTGAATGCTTCAAACTAGTCAATTGTGTTCCAAACTTGGTTTCTATAATGTCGTAGGTGATCATTTCTGGCCTAGAAATATCCTTTTATTGGCTCATCGATCAACTCTAAATCCCCTTTTACACATAGGAGTTTGATTCCCATATCTTCGGCATTTTTTAGGCCAAACAAAAGTGCCTCTTTTCAGCTTGAGTGAAATTTGGTTGCAGGCAATATGCAAGTGGATGCAACTATCCTTTAGGGGAGATGTTCATTTCGCCTCCTCCTGAACCTGCAGTTGAAAAACCACCATCAAACTATACTATTTGTAACTTTGTATCCTCTGTCAGTCTCTTTTCATAACAAGCAATGTTCTGGTCTTCAGTTTCTATCTTTGACAGAGTCACATAATTACCAAGACCCATTTCTTGATACAGAATTTGAGTTCAAGGGTCTGGGGATTTCACCACTATGAATCGGGATTTGAGCTCAAGTTCTATCTTGATTTTTCCCTCCTATACAAGAATGGTCGTGGATGACCAATCTAACTCTATCTCACCACCAACTTCTTTGCAGAAGCTCTAGATCAACAACATCCCATAGTTGGCTGGGATATCAGCCACTAGGACATTCATCATTATTTTTTTCTCTGGACAAGTTGACAACCTTACTTGAACATCCTACAATTGTTCGACCAATGGCACCAACTTAGACTCAAGAGAATAACACTTGTCTTGTGTCTTAGCGCACGAAAGTCTCAATGCATTCATCACTTGTAGAGGCATGAAATTGTTTAAGGCTCCTAAATCTATGATGTAATTGCTCAATTTAAATCCTCCTATATACAAAGATATATAGAGAGGTTTGGGCTTTTCTTCTATTGGAATAGATGACTCGAGCAATGCAGGATGAATTGAAGCCTCTTTCTTTACATATTGTATTATTCTATCCAGTTGCTCAGGATGATCACAAAGATACTCCAACTATGAAATCTTAACCTTGGTCTTCATCATAGAGTTTACAATGTCAAAATTTTCTAAATATGGGTCCTGAGCTACCACTTCCTTAACTTTTTCTTTAGCTCTTCGTATTTCTTCTTCTTCCTTATGCACTTTCAAGTGTTGAGCACTTGGAAACATAAGCATCAAATATCTTCCATTATTTACTGCAAGAAAGTAGTGGCGTAGGTATTCTTCTTCAATAACAAGCTCAAATTATCTCACAACAGAGTCGCCATCGAAGTTGTCCATCTATGGTAAGACAACATTCAAACTTGGCATAGGGACAAAACTTGAAGTGGGTGCAGCTTCAGCATATCCCATGATATGATTCATTCTTAATTTTTCAGGACATGTAGAGCCGGTATGTGTGTTGATCTCATGGAAAGAACAAAATACTGCATTTTGTGCAACTTAAACTATTTTTCTTCATAGAGGTGTTGGCAACTGTGGCCTGTAATTTTTGAAAGGCTGAAAATTATATCTCTTAGGCTAATACAGCTGCTGAGGTTTCTACTATTGGTCAGGTTGGTATTGTGGTGGTGGTAGTGCAAGCATTTCATTGGGTACCTTTTGTAGCAGCGGATCTGCAAAACTCTGAATTAGAGGTATGATTAAGTCCTTCTTCATCTTTCCAAAGGTGATCATATTATCCTCCAAATCAATAGTGTGTTCTTATGAATCCATCAATTTTGTTTCTTTAGCTGATCTTAAAAAAAATGCTATTTTTGATGGAGGACCATTTATGAAGCAGCTCATCAAAATCTCTGGTGATGGATTAAGTGTAAAAGAGATTCATGTAACAAGACAATTAAATCTTTCTATAAACTCCCTCATGGGATCGTTATGCTCCATATTTGAATTTTCAAGTTGAGAAAACAATAGATGATTGTCTTTAGCAAGCTTGAATCTCACCAAAAGCTTCTTGTTCATAGTTTCCCACCTTGTAATGATGCCTAGCTCTAGGTGATTGAACTAGTAGGAAGCATTCCCAACAAGAGTCTCCACAAAGAGACGCACTATGATGTCTTCGTGTGTCATGTGCAAGATGGGGCAAGCCATTGTGAAAGAAAAGATATGTTCATCCGGGTGTTGAGTTCCATCACTGTGAAACCGAGGAAAGTGCTTCCTTGACCCTTTAGGTAACTCATAATTTTCCCGCAAAGCCAAAGCTCTAACATTGTTACCCCAAGGTATTGGGGGTGGACGTCTCTGATTATTGCCATCATTATTATTGTTATCACCCATTGCTTCTAGTTGGATCACAAGTTTTTTCTTGACAAGAGAAATAGGAATCCAGATGATCATTCTTGTGTCATAAAGTGTAAGCTTTCTTAAAGTTTTATGCCTCATGCCCCATGGAGGGTGCCAAAAAACTATTGGTGTTTCAATTCGCACCTCTAGAATGTGAATTAGAAATGGACAGTTGTGCATAGATGAACTGCTCTTCAAATTAGGAGGGGAAGCTCCCTCTTTGTTGATGTTGCTTAAAGAAAGTAAACTAAATTATTTTACAATCTTTTTTGTTCTTAGCTAAGAACACAAGGTTATAAAAATCTAGCATCATAGCTAAGGTTTTCTGTTTTCCAAAATTTCAACTACAACTAGGCCTACTCTAATGATTCTTCTAGCAACTCAAGTAAAATTAGAGATTGAGAGTTAGAAGTAAATGAGGAATGATTCAACACAAAAAACTCACATAAACTCACTTCCAACGTGCACCTTTAGACTCATTGTAATTTTAGATGCAAACTGAAATAAAGATTATATAAGTGAAACACATAAAACAAAACCTGAGATAGTAGATCAGAGAAAAGTAAACATAAGATTTCCTTTCTCAAATTTTTGATAATGATTACACTTCTGGGACAGCAAGCTTGTATAAATAATAGGCTTATAGTTTAGCGATCAAACTAGAATACACTTGACACAGATTACACATAAACTGAACAACAACTTGTAGCAAAAGACAGGCATGCAAGTTTGCTCTTACACTAAGTGAATAGACACTAAATAACAACTTGCGGGAAAAAATAGGCTCAACAATTTTCTATCACAATAACAATTAAAGAAAAATGGGCAAGTTTGCCCCTATTTATACACAAACAAGGAGTAGGGAACCCTAAAATCCCCTTGCTCTTATAACAAGACTTGCCAACTCGCAAGCTTTATTTCTTAAACTAAAACATAACAACTAACTAACAACCTACTGAAAACAAAAAGTAGGGAAAGTTCCAACTATTACATTTTAAGTTTTCCTAATTCACAAAGAATAGATAAGCATGAGACAAGAATAGCAAGAAAACTCAAAAAAGGCATCAATTTAACTGTTGCTTTAAGTTTTATTCTTGGAAAACATCACTACCCCAAAAAGATGTTGATTTTTCTCCAAAAAGTAGATTTCCTAGAAATCGTTGAGGTCTTGGTTTTGTAGACAATCACATTCTAAAGAGACCCAGTTCCTTAGATTCTGAAAAATGCTAAGGGCTTCTGAAAAAAGCAGATTTTTGGAAATATAAAATTTTCTAATCTTCAAGAGGATCAAAATGCAAATGAATCCAGATTGATGAAAACTAAAAAATTTGACCACCTATTTCAAAAATGTGATGCCCTAGAATATTTGATCATGAAAAAGTGTGCCCTTGTGCATCCCAATCCTAAATCCATGAAGAAAACTGAAAAAGCACCCTGTTTGAGCCTCTAAATATTGAAAAGTAGAAAATTATTTGTTTCCTCCTCTAGATGCCAACTTGCACAATATGTGAATAATGGATGCAAAAGATTCTTAAATAGATGTTGAGGACGAAAAAATGCTTTGTTCCCATGCTTTAAAATTTTGAAGCCAATCCAGAGTTGAAAACGTTGAATGTGGACACCTTTTGAACGTCGAATGATAAAACTTGAAAAATTCTCTAAGGCATTGTACTTTGGGCGCCTTTCCTCTTTAGAGTTCGAATATTTTTCAGGATTTTCATTTTTCCTTATTTTTTTGACCTCAGTTTGATCTTCATTTCTAGATGTTTGACTGATCTGGTGAACTGGTTGAAAATTTCATTGGATAGCCTTAAGAATTCTAAGAAAGATCTCCTAGACGCTATGAATCCTGAAAAGTGATTTTTGGGGCTCAAAATATTGGGCCCCCCTAGCTAGCTGGGGCGCATAAGCATCCCAAGCTTAGCCATTTTCCTAAAAAAAAATAAAAAGTTTTGCTTGATAAAATGCATCCCTTTGATCCTCGATTTTGGACATCTATTGAATCTTGTGAACTTCCTAATGGGCACGTCGTGAAGCTTGAATCTAAGAAGAATGTTTTGGAGGCTACATCTTTCAAAAACATCTTTTGAGCTCTCAATATCTTGGGCGCCGTTGGCTAGCTAGGGCACCTTACTTCTCTAGAGTTAGTTATTTTTCTATGATCTTCAACCTTCAAATTTGATCATTTTTGTCCCTCATGATTTGTCTTTGTTTAATCTAAAATTACCAGCAATTGATGAATCTAATGGTTTGGCTGAGATATTCACTAGAAAGCTTGAAGAATTCTCAAATAGATGATTGATTTTGCAAACCATAAAACCTGATTTTGATCTCCCAAAACCCTAGGCACCCCTAGCTAGTTAGGATGCCCAAGGATCCTAGATTTAGATTATTTCTGAAGATTTTTATGATTTCCATTTTGTTCTTCTGATACAACTTCTTTGTTTAATCCCCAATTTTGACCATTCGACAACTCCCATGAACCTACTGATGGACCCGGTGTGAAGACTAAAGAAATATAAGAAGAATCCCCAGAATGGTAAACCCTAAATACTATTTTTTGTGGCCTTAAAGGTTGGGCACCCCTGGCTAGCTGAGGCACCTTTCTTCATTATACTTAGCCAAAATTTTGAGTTTTTCAACCTTATTCTAGCTTTCTTCATTTTGCATGTTTCCACTCGGCACTCGATCTGCAATATCTGTTGTTTGACTTATCCTCAGCACTAGATGATGGATTCATTGAAGAGCATGAACCTAACTGAGGTGATCTCCAGATTTTCCCAACCCTAAAATTGCTTTTGACCAGATTTGGATTGGGTTGACTGGGAAGACTTGCACGATTTTTGAGAAATACTAAAATAAACTAAGGCATGAAACCTTGGGTGCCCTTCTTAGCCAAGGGCACCCAACTCTTTTAGAGTTAGTTTTATTTTGATGATTTTCAACTTTTTTGATTTCTCATTCACTACCTTGCGAGCTGCATTCACCATTTTTTGTGGAAGCTAAAAAAAAATTCCAAGGAATTGACAACCATGTGCCCTGACTAGACAGGGGTGCCTAGTATCTCTAGTGTTAAACAAAATTTCATAATCTTTAATATTTTCATATTCCCCTACTTCATTCTTCGTTCTACGTGCATGTTCACCATTTCTCATCATTTATGCAGCATTGAGACCTTGATTTTGACACTTGGTAGTTGACCATCCTCCATTGATGACCTTGGAACTCCTATTTTAGCTTCTGAAAAAGCAGAATAGACCCACCAGAGATAAACTGATATTTTGATGATTCTGACTAGACCAACCAGATCAAGAAGTATTTTAAACCAATCAAAATTAGTTTGAGCCTTGGAAGCAAAAATTTTATTTTTAGAAAAAAATTGTCAATATCCATTTGAGAAGAAATCCAGAAAAATGTTATTTTTAGAAATTTTCTATTTTTATAAAATATCCCAAAAAGTAGGGCCAAAAAACTGAGATTTGGGTTTTATAGACAAGGTCACTTTGAAGAGACCCAGATCATCATATTTTGAAATTTTTGAGTTTTTAACCAATATGCATGTCATGAAAATTTATATTTTCTAACCTTTTGGACCTTTTTTACAATACTTTTAACACTTTTTACAAAATTCCTTAATGAAGTAAAAAATTTAATTTTGGATACAACATTTGGCTCTGTCTGGGGACCATGTCGGAGACTTTTAAGCGTAGACCAGTGTTATCAGTTGGGCATCAAACTCAAGACCATTTCCTAATCACCTATCACAATACTTTTCCCTAAATCACCTAGGACAAGACTTCCTAAAATCACCTAAAAGTTGGAACTCCTCTAAAATCACCTAAAACAAGACTACCTAAACACCTAAAACATGAGGAAACATCATGGAAAGGGGAAAAACATCACGAAATAATGAACACATTATGGAAAGGGGAAACACATCACAAAAATAGAAAGGAAAATTATTGAAAAAAATTACTCCACCCCCAAAGGGATGAAGTGCTTCAGATATTGCCCATTGTATGGCAGTGAGAATGGATTGTAATGATGTTGATTCTGCCTAAAAGGCTTCGCTTCTCTTCTGATAGGTATGGCAAGAGACAATTTCTTTGAGATGAATATTCTCAGATCTTCATATGCCCAGGAAAAGGCACCCTGACAAAAGTCAGAATATGGCACAAAGAGGGAAGCAGATATCACTGATGCATCAGTTTTTCTCTTTTCCATCCTCAGGATGTCAAACACTTCAAACCATTCAATTGTGTTCCAAAATTAGTTTCTATAATGTCATAGGTGATCCTTTTTGACCTAGAAATATCCTTTGATTGGCTCATGGATCAGCTCTAAATCTCCTTTAACACATAAGTGTTTGATTCCCATGTCTGTCATTTTTGAAGCCTAACAAAAGTGCCTTTTTTCAACTTGAGTGAAATCAATTGTATGCAATATGCAAGTGGATACAACTATCCTTTAGGGGAGATAATCATTTCCCCTACTCCTAAACCTATAGTTGAACAACCCCCATCGAATTGTACTATCCATAACTTTGTATCCTCTATCAGTCTCTTTTAAGAACAAGCAATGTTTTGGTCTTCAGTTTCTATCTTTAACAGAGTCACATAATTACCAAGACCCATTTCCTAATATAGAATTTGAGCTGAAGGGTATGGGGATTTCACCACTATGAATCAGGATTTGGGCTGAGGTTCTATCTTGATTTTTCCCTCCATTATAGGAATGATCACAGACAACCAATCTAACTCTACCTCACCACCAAGTTCTCTACAGAAGCTCTAGCTCAACAACATCCCATAGCTGGCTAGGATGTCAGCTACCAGGACATTCAGCATTATTGTTTTCTCTACACAAGCTAACAACCTTACCTAAATGTCCTACAATTGTCCAACCAATAGCACCAACTTAGACTCAAGTGAATAACACTTGTCCTATGTCTTAGTGCACGAAAGTCCCAATGCATTCATCACTTGTAGAGGGATGAAATTGTCTAAGGCTCATGAATTTATGATGCAATTGCTTAGTTTAAATCCTCCTATATACAAATATTTATAGAAAGGTTTGGGATTTTCTTCTGCTCTAACAGATGACTCGAGCAATGTAGGTTGAATTGAAGCCTCTTTCTTTACATATTGTATTATTTTTTCCAGTTGCTTAGGATGATCGGGAAGATACTCCAACTGTGAAATATTAACCTTGGTCTTCATCATAAAGTTTGCAATGTCAAAATTTGCTAAAGACGAGTCCTGAGCAACCACTTCCTTAACTATTTCTTTAGCTCTCCATCTTTCTTCTTCTTCCTTCTACACTTTCAAGTGTTGAGCATGTGGAAACATAGGTATCAAATATCTTCCATGATTTACATCAAGAATGTAGTGGCAGAGGTCTTTGTCTTCAATAACGTGCTCAAATTATCCTGCAGCAGAGTCGCCATCGAAGTTGTATGTCTATGGTAATAAAACATTCAAACTTGGTGTAGGGATAAAACCTAAAGTGGGTTTAGCATCAGCATATCCCATGATCTAATTCATTCTTAATTTTTCAGGAAATATAGAGTCAGTATGTGTGTCGATCTCATGGAAAGAACAAAATACTACATTTTGTGTCTAGCTTCAACTATTTGTCTTGGTGGAGGTGCTGGTAACCGTGGCCTATAATTATTGAAAGGCTAAAAATAATTTCTCTTAAGCTAATATGGTTTTTGAGGTTGATATTGTTGTTGAGGTTGGTATTGTGGTAGTGGTAGTGCAATCATTTCATTGGATACCTTTTTTAGCAGTAGATCTAAAAAAATCCAAACTAGAGGTCTGCTTGAGTCCTTCATCTTGTCGAAGGTGATCATATTATCCTCCAACTCGATGGCTTGTTCTTGCGCATTCATCAATTCTATTTCTTTAGTTGATCTTAAGAAAAAGGCTATCTCTAATGGAAGAGCATTTATGAAGTAGCTCATTAAAATTTTTGGTGATGGATTAAGTATTAAAGAGAGTCATGTAACAAGATGATTAAATCTTGTTACAAACTCCATCATGGGCTCGTTATGCTCCATCTTTGAATTTGCAAGTCGAGCAAACAATAGATGACTGTCTTCATGGGCTTGAATCTCGCCAAAAATTTCCCTCTCATAGTTTCCCAGGTTGTAATAATGCCCGGCTCCAAGTGATTGAACCAATTGAATAAATTCCCAACAAGAGTCTCCACAAAGAGACTACTACGATGTCTTCATGTGCCACGTGCAAGATGGTGCAAGCCATTGTGAAAGCAGAGATATGTTCATATGGGTGTTGAGTTCCATCACCATGAAACTGAGGAAAGTGCTTCCTTGACCCTTTAGGTAACTCATAATTTTCCCGCAAAGCCAAAGGTCCAATGTTGTTACCCCAAGGAATGGGGGTGGACGTCTTTGATTATTGCCAGCATTATTGTTGTTATCACTCATTGCTTCTAGTTGGATCACAAGTTCTTGACAAGAGAAATAGACACCAGATCATCATTCTCGTGTCATAAATCTTAAGCTTTCTTGAATTTTTATGCCTCGTGCCCCATGGTGGATGCCAGAAAATTGTTGGTGTTTCAATTCGCACCTCTAGAATGTGAATTAGAAATGGACAACTATGCACAGATGAATTGTTCTTCAAATTAGGAGGGGAAGCTCCCTCTTCATTGATGATGCTTAAGAAAGTAAACTAAATTATTTTCCAATCTTTTTTGTTCTCAACTAAGAGCACAAGGTTATAAAACTCTAGCGTTGTAGCTAAGGTTTTCTATTTTCTAGAATTTCAACTATAACTAGGCCTACTCTAATGATGCTTCTAGCAACTCAAGTAAACTCAGAGGTTGAGATTTAGAAGTAAACAAGGAATGATTCAACACAAAAAACTCACATAAACTCACTTCCAATGCACACCTTAAGACTCATTGTACTTTTAGATGCAAGCTGAAATAAAGATTATATAAGTGAAACACATAAAACAAAACCTGAGATAGTAGATCAGAGCAAAGTAAGCATAATATTTCCTTTCTCAAATTTTTAATAATGATTACACTTCTAGGACAGAAAGTTTGAATAAATAATAGGCTTACAATTTAGCATCAAACTAGAATACACTTGACACTGATTACACATAAACTGAACAATAACTTGCAACACAAGGCAAGCATGCAAGCTTGCTCTTACACTAAGTGAACAGACACTAAATAACCACTTGTGGGAAAAAGTAGGCTCAGCAATTTGCTATCACAATAACGGTTAAAGAAAAATGGGAAAGTTGCCCTTATTTATACACAAACAAGGAGTAGGGAACCTTAAAATATCCTTGCTTTTACAAGAAGACTTGCCAACTCGCAAGCTTTATTTCTTAAACTAAAACATGGCAACTACCTAACAACCTGCTGAAAAAAAAAGTAGGGAAAGTTCCAACTATTACATTTTGATTATTCCTATTTCACAAAGAATAGATAAGCATGAGACAAGAATAGCAAGAAAACTCAAAAAAGGCATTAATTTAACTACTGCTTTAAGTTGTCTTCTTGGAAAACATCATTGCCCCAAAAAAATGCTGATTTTTCTCCAAAAAGTAGATTTCCTAGAAAAAAACTGAGGTCTAGGTTTTGTATACAATCACCTTCTGAAGAGACCCAATTCTTTAGATTCTGGAAAAGTTGAGGGCTTCCTGAAAAAGTGTTGACTAAGCAAATTTTTGGAAATATAAAATTTTCCAATCTTCAAGTGGATCAAAATGTAGATGAACCCGGATTGATGAAAACTAAAAAAATTGACCACCTATTTATAAAATGTGATGGCCTAGAATATTGGATCATGAAAAGTGTGTACTTGTGCATCCCAATCCCGAATCCATGAAGAAAATTGAAAAAGCACCCCATTTGATTCTCTAAATCTTGAAAAGCAGAAAATTCTTTGTTTCCTCCTCTAGATGCCAACCTACACAATATGTGAATAATGGATGCAAAAGGCTTCTTAAATAGATGTTGAGGAAAAAAAGCACTTTTTTCCATGATTTAAAACTTTGAAGCCAATCCAGAGTGAGAAACATCGAATGTGAACACTTTTGAACGTCGAATGATAAAACTTGAAAAAATCTCTAAGGCATTGAACCTTGGGCGCCTTTCCTCTTTAGAGTTAGAATATTTTTTAGGATTTTCAATTTTGCTTTTTTTTTTACCTAAGTCTGATCTTCATTTTTGGATGTTTGACTAATCTAGTGAACTGGTTGACATATTCGTTGGATAGCCTGAAGAATTCTAAGAAAAATCTCCTAGAGGCTATGAATCCTAAAAAGTGATTGTTGGGGCTCAAAAGCTTGGGCTCCCCTAGCTAGCTGGGGTGCCTAAGCATCCCAAGCTTTTCCATTTTCTTGAAATTTTAAAAAAAAATTGCTTGATAAAATGCATCCTTTTGATCCTCGATTTCAAATATCTACTGAATCCTGTTAACTTGTCGATGGGCTCATTGCAAAGCTTAATCAAATCTTAGAAGAATGTTCTGGAGGCTGCATCTTCTAAAAACACCTTCTAAGCTCTCAAAATCTTGGGCGCCCCTGGCTAGCTAGGGCACCTTACTTCTCCAGAGTTAGCCATTTTTTCATGATCTTCAACCTTCAAATTTGATCATTTTTGTCCCTCATGATCTATCTCCGTTCAATCTGAAATTGCAAACAACTAATGAATATGAAGGTTTGGCTTGGATATCCACTGGAAAGCTTGAAGAATTCTCAAACAGATGGGTGATTTTACAAACCCTAGAGCCTGATTTTGACCTCCCAAAACCCTAGGCACCCCTGGCTAGCTAGGGCACCCAAGGATCCCAGAGTTAGATTATTTCTGAGGATTTTCATGATTTCCATTTTGTTCTTCTAATACAACTCTGTTGTTTGATCCCCAATTTTGACTGTTCGACAACTCTCGTGAGCCTACTAATGGATCTTGTGTGAAGCTTAAAGAAATTTGAGAAGAATCCCCATAATGGTAAACCCTAAATACTACTTTTGGTGGCCTTAAAGGTTGGGTGCCCCTGGCTAGCTAGGGCGCCTTTCTTCATTATACTTAGCCAAAATTTTGAATTTCTCAACCTTCTTTTGAATTTCTTCATTTTGTGTCTTTTAGCTCCATGCTCAATGTGCAATATCTACTGTTTGATTGATCCTCAACATTGGATGATGGATTCATTGAAGAGCCTAAACCTAACTGAGGTGATCTCCATCTTTTCCTAACCCTAATACTTCCTTTGATTGCTTCTGATTAGATCTGGATTGGGTTGACAGGGAAGATTTGCACATTTTTTGAGAAATACTAAAAATAAACTAAGGAATGAAACCTTGGGCACCCTTCTTAGTCACGGGCACCCAACTCTTCCAGAGTTAGTTTTATTTTGATGATTTTCAACTTTTTTTATTTCTCATTCACCGCCTTGCGAGCTGCATTCACTTTTTTGCGTGGAAGCTAAAAATATTCTAAGGCATTGATAGCTAAGCACCCTTACTATACAAGGGCCTACCTAGTATCTCTAGTGTTAGAAAAAAATTCACAATTTTCAAGATTTTCATATTCCCCTCATTCATTCTTCGTTCTACATGCATGTTTTCCATTTCTTGTCATCTGTGTAACATTGAGACCTTGATTCTAATACCTGGTAGTTGACCATCCTCCATTGATGACCTTGGAACTCCTGTTTAGCTTTTGAAAAATTAGAATAAACCCACCAGAGATAAACTAATCTTTTGATGATTCTAAAAGGACCAGTCGGATCAGTGAATATTTTAAACCAATCAAAATCAATTTGGGCCCTATAAGTAGAAATTATACTTTTAGAAAATTTTGTCAGTATCCATTTGAGAAGAAATCCAAAAAAACCCATAAAAAGTATATTTTTAGAAATTTTCTATTTTTATAAAATTTCCTTAAAAAGTAGGGCCGAAAAACTGAGATTTAGGTTTTGTAGACAAGGTCACTTTGAAGAGACCCAAATCGTCAGATTTTGAAAATTTTGAGTTTTTAACCAACATGCGTGACATGCAAATTTCTATTTTCTAACCTTTTTGATATTTTTTATAAGACTTCTACCACTTTTTACAAAATGCTTTAATGAAGCAAAAAAATTAATTTTGGGTACAACAGTCCTCAAATGCATTATGAAGATGTAAAGAGGAAAGCTCCAAAGGAATTAGAATTTTAGCTTGAGCTCTATAAACTAATTCAAATGGGGAAATCTTGATTACCCTCTTCTTGATTGTCATATCTTCCCACAACACATCATATAGTCTCTTATGCCAGGTTTTTTGATTTTCGTCAACTAACTTGCAAATGATTGTGGTGATGTTTTTGTTACTGGCCTCCGCCTAACTGTTTTCTTGAGTATAATAATAAGACGCATGAGCTATGATAATGCCATATTTATAACAATATGTAGATATTTCTTGAGAAGAGAAATTAGTGGCACTATTGGTCACAATTTTGTGAGGAACTACAAACCTCACTAAAATATTTTGATTAAGTCACATACCACTTTTGACATTGCTTGTTTTACTGAAATTGTCTCTACCCATTTCGTGAAATAATTTGTTACCACTAAAATATGAGTCTAATTGGCACTAGAATTTGGATGGATTGGGTTGACGAAATCAAGACCTCGTTGTTGGAATGGTTCTTCAACCACTATTAGTTTCAGTGGTAGCATAGCTAGTTGAACTTTCCCTTTAAATTGTCGGCACAACTCACACTTCTTAACCCATTCATTCTTATCTCGAAATATACCTATCCAATAGAAGAAATTTTTGAGAATCTTGAATATTGTAATTGAAGAAGAAAAGTCACCCCCACAAGCTTCATTGTGGGGTCATCCCATAATAATGGGTCCCAAACTTGGGACATCCTGATTTTTCACTGAAATCACATATTTTTTAGAAAAACTAATGATTTAAGCCTTGAGGGATTCCATCTAAAGGATTTTAATTAAAGAGGGTTAGATAGAACCCCTCTAGTCTTAAATCATACCCACAATGGAGTCTCCTTCGTACCTATCAAAATTCAAGCAAAAAAAAACTTTTTCTTTAACTTTTGAGGATTAAATAAATTCATTTAGAAATTATATTTTGTAAGCATTTAGCCCTTATTATAAGATTTCCAAAAAGAATAATTTTAAATATTTTTAATTTTATTTTATATTTATATTATATTTCTTGTGAATGCTAATTTTCACTAAACATAAAGGTATTTGTTTCACACAAGTTGAAAATAGAAAAATAGAGAAAAATAAAATAAAAATATGTGTGCACTAGGTATTGATGTTCTTGTTTTGAAAAAAGAAAAAAAACTATCCAACAAAAAATTATGAAAAAATATACATGCACTAGATATTGATGTTAAAAGACTATTTTTAAAATTATAATTTTATCCTTTCAATAAAAAAAGTTGTGACAACATAAGCATCACTTTTTTAAAATGTTGTTAACTATAACAATAACAATAAGTTAATAAAAGTTACATAAAAAATCACAATTTATTTTTCAATTTTTTTAAATAAATATATTTAGAATCTACACACAAATCCTCACAAATCACTAGTTCACATCATCTCCAGATTATTAATGGTTTAGTTGTTATAGGTTTCGTAAAGTGATTTTTTGTAAAAAAGTGTTGATATTAATGTCCAACTTGGCCAAAAAGTGGGACACGGTATTGTGGGTTGACCCTGTGGAAACACTAAAGAAGCCTCTTTTGTTGCTCTTTATCCACACACCTAAGAAAAGTATTGTGTTGATGTAAATGCCAAGGCTAGTATGTGTGTTGGTTTAGTTGTTATAGGTTTCGTAAAGTGATTTTTTGTAAAAAAGTGTTGATATTAATGTCCAACTTGGCCAAAAAGTGGGACATGGTATTGTGGGTTGACCCTGTGGAAACACTAAAGAATCATCTTTTGTTGCTCTTTATCCACACACCTGAGAAAAGTATTGTGTTGATGTAAATGCCAAGGCTAGGATCTAAAGCATGTGTGTTGATTTCAAGGTGAATATGGATCTAATAATAATTTGAATTTTAATGGAATGGTAAATATGGCTCGAATATTAGGGTGGATTTTAATTGTAATGGAAAAAATGGCCCCAACCATAGGGTGAATTTTAATTATAATGGTGAAAATGGTATATAGTTGAAATGTATGTCACAAATTCTTGACAATCAATCATCAATTGCATTAGATTACATTAGAATATATTTTAGTAAAATTGTGGTGATTTTGTCCTCATTACATGTGATTCTATTCATCAAAAACAAAGGCACAAACTTCCTAAGATTCGCCACTAAAACATTTGTTGTTCAATTTCTAGCCCCATGCCTAATTTCTCACATGTATTTGTTCTATTTCTATATTTTATCTCTCCAATTGTAGGTATATCTCAATTAATTTTCATGTTTCACTTTTTTTAATGCCCAAGGACATGGACAACTAATAAGATAGACTCCAAAACACAAGACCATACTTTATATTCAATTTCAAGTCATTTTAAGGACATTTGTCCTTGCTAAACTAGGTTGTCCACACCCCTATGCCTTGGCAACGAGGTGACCTAACCACTTTGTCAGAGAAAAAATATAGTAACCTCTAAATTTTTACCAAACCTTTGTGAAAACATTCTAAGCTTGTTTCAACTATCAAATCCAAGTTTCTAGGTGCACAAGTTATGTTTTTTTCCCTATTTTCCTTCCTAGTTCCTAGTATGTGTTCATGTTTGTTTTACAAGTTCAAACATAATTTATAAGAGTTTTTATGAAGATTCAAAACAAGTAACATTTGAGAAAAATAGTTAAACCATCTCATGGAGCTTCTCTAAAATATTCAAATTATTTGGTGTAGTTGTTAAATTTGTTAGTTATCCTTACACAAGTGGTAGGTCAGAATTTTCCTAGCCTCTTTGTTGTAGAAAAGTCTAGTAGTCACCAAATTTACCTAGGACCATTTACACCCCACCCTCCAAAGTCTTTTTCTAACATCAACTCATTCAATTTCCAAGTGCATCCCCTTTATATTCAAATATTTTTTCTCTAATATAGTTTTCTTACATGTTTCATTTCTCAACTCTTATATAAATATGATTATAGGTCAAATGTAATTATTTCGAGCATTATACTTTGATAAATGCATATTTTAGATCTAGTTTATAATTAATATATACACATGATAAAATAAACCCCCAAAATATACACACCACTAAGAGTTTAGGACTTTATCTTTGTTCTTTTAGTCATCACCAATAAGGACACCTATTGTACAATGTTTACTATAGGCATAAGAGTATTCCATAGATCAAGAAAGGTACAAGACTAGTAAGACATATCTTCATTCATACAAATACACCATGGCCTATACTAAACTCTTCATATGGGTAGATCTTGACATATATGCTTGTTGCTACTAGTGAAAATCTATTAGACCATGATATAACCTAATTGCTCCTATTCATAGAGCACATTTCATGAATTTTCATTTTTGGAAGTTATTGTTAATCTTAGTTGATAAGTAGGCCATAAGATTTCCAAATTTATTTACTCCTAGAGAAGTATCAAATGAACTACATTTTAAGAGAACGGTTGTCCTCGACCTATGCCCTCATTGTCTCTCTCTTAACTCTAGTTTTGATTCCATGGTTTTTTATTAAACTCAATTCTAACATTTTTGTGGTGCTCAAAAGATGCACAACAATTAATATCAACATATGTAGTCCTAAGATAGTTGCACACCTTGCACTAGTTAGTCTTATCACATTACCACCCAAGTTGATTTATTAGCCTCTAAATAGTATTCTAGGCTTTTAGGACTTAGTTTTGAAAATCCACCGCCGTACTCATCCTATGGAAATTTGCTCATATTTAAACACACATATAATTAGATAGTCCTAAAGATCATCCGATTCATTTCTCACATGTAGTTCTACATTAGGAAACACAAACCAAGCAATTTTTTGATGTTATTCACTATTATCATATCTAGATTATAATAAGATCTTAGCTTATGGATTTATTGATTCACCATATTTCATTTATCCAAGTTATTCTATTGCTCGGTTTTTTGAGTTGCCTTTAACTAGGATTGATTACCTCCAATCTTAAGTTCCCAATGTCTCTCAGATCTAGTTTTCAACTTTATTAAGAAGGCATAGTTCAATAGGTATAGTTAGATAACTTACATATTGAGATTCATAGTTAAAATAGAGTAATGATGTTTAAAGTGTAAATTAATATTCATGCAACCCTAAGTTGGTGAGATTCATAGTTACATGGGTGGGTTTGCGTAGTCCCTATTACCTTGACTACTTAACTTGCAATTCAATTTTTTAATACCCCATCTATTTTATTTAATAATTTTAAATATTCACCATATGAAATACTTAACCATAAATTGTACTACTAAAAATAGTTATTGTTGTGTGGCTTGTGAATTTGTTATAAACATAATTATAGTCACTAGTTAATTACTAATTATAATCCTCTTTTTACATAAATATTATCAATTGTGATTATTTATAACTACCATCCCTTACTAATTTATCTTTTACTCATAATATTAGTAATTCTATTTATTTATTTCAACTCTACAACAAAATTGTACGCTTTGCACAAAGCATAAGAAGACTATTCATTTTATTTATCAACTACCATACCTTACTAATATAATCAACATTTAACATTGTAAATCATGCCATTTAAAGTAAGATGTTTTATATGTAGTTAGCAATATTTAAATATATATAATATATTGTTTAAACTCTAATCATACTCTAAATATAATTTTCAAATTAATCTAAATATAAGTTTAAAATCTAAGCATGAACATTTAAAAATTATATATTAAAATTTATCTCAAATTCCCACAACCCTTCTATAATCTAAAGAAAATAAGAAAAAAGGAGGAATCATATATAACTATATAATTGTAATGATGAAATTAGCATCACCATATTATTCCTCATTTAGTTGTTTATTTTAAGGGAATGTCTTAATTCTTGAACATAATGATAAATGACTTAAATTTTGTATCAAGTTGGGTTGTTTGCCTTATGATATCCCTTATTTATATTTATGTATGCATTATCCTTACCTATGTCCTAAATTACATTTATCCATGCACTTGCTTCTAATTAATTCAAGTTTCCCCTCTAACAAACCTACTAAGTGCCTTTTAAGGTGGTCTCTTGTCATGTCTTTATATTTAAAGGCATTTAATGTAGAAGTTATAATTGTCAAAGAAGTTAGAGAGATCATTCATATGTTCACACTTCAATTGATACTCTAGAAGTAATCTAGGTCGTTGATCTTGTTTATTCTTAGGGGGTTGATTGAAGCACAATATCCTCACAACTTTAAAAATGAGACCTAGTAAAAATATTTATCAATACCACTAACCCTATAGAAATCAAAAAGGACATACTGAATTTAGCTACATCATTCCATAAACATTCTTTCATCACAAAACTAAATATAATTTTCCTTCATTCACATTCTCACAATCAATTCACTACAAAATATCTAAATGTATTTGACTCTTAACTCTTAATGAATTGATCTAAATTGATTTATGTTTGATACTATATGTATTTTTTTATATTAACCCTTGCATTCATACTCTTAAACTATAAGCAATTTTACTAACCACTTAAAGCAATCTACAAGTTTTTGTTTTTATTAGCAATTATCTATCCTCTATAAAACGGAAATCTCTTTCTTTAATTGAATTACCCTAATTAAATAAGGATTTGTAGCGGCCTTTAGTATATTAGTGTTTATCCATTGATGAAAGAATTAAAAAATACAAGACTACATACCTTTGCTCTTGTCGTGTACCCTATTTCCTATTCTATATTGTACATTGTCAAACCTACTCTACTTCCAACATCCTTCCTTCACTAAATTGTCTATTGCATAATATAATCTCTAAGAAGATGTCTACTAATATTCAATCTATAATATCTAAGAAAGTGTCAATCAAGGTGCACCAAAGATTAAATTAGGTTCCAATAATAATTTCGTAGTTCAATTTGGAAATAAAGGGGGATGTTTCAAATTAAGAAAAAGCTTGTAAAATAACTCAAGACCAATAGCAGACTGCATGTCATAAACCAATGCCCAAAATAAACTTAATTCTAAGTATGCTTCATTATTTTTCTTTGCTTTCAAACATTTTTTTACGAGATATACTTCACTACAATGAAAAGTATATTCTCGATGACTTGGATTTAAATAGCATGAAATCGGCAATAACAACAAATAAGCTCTGCTAGTAGCCGTGGAAGAACAATAGATAAAACGTGATTCTCCAAAACACCAACGACAAAAAGAATAGAATGGCATGATTTGGGCTCTTAATGGTTCTTTTGGGGAGAATGTACCGAGAACCCCTCGACATCGAAATAGATTGGCTGACTGATTAAGTCATTTTATTTACTTGAAAACTAAAAGAGGGGTAAAAATTTATTTAAACCAAAAAGAGCGGTACAAAGCAAGGGAATTACACATCCCTACCAATCTCCACTAATTGGTCCAATTTTTGTGACAAAACTGAGGGTAATTGACACCTATCCACAATATTCCAATCATGCAAATGATTAGAAGCCCATTTAGCCAAATAATCCACAACCCCATTCCATTCACGCAGAATATGACAGAAAGAAACAGAATCTAAGGAAACACACAGATTAAGAATTTGTTTTAAATAATAACAACCAACTGCCAACTAACATCCTCTAATTGTTGCCTCTTCAGCAGATTCACCACCACCTAAGAGTTTGATTCACAAATGGTCTATCTCCACCTAAGAGCACAACCACACTCCATGGCACACAAAATGGCAAGAGCCTCCATCACATTGTTAGTATACCAGCCCTTGTAAATAGAAAAGATAAACTCAATAGTCCCAGAACTAGTCCGCCCAACACCTCCAATACTAGCATGGCCAGGATTTCCATGAGAAGAACTATCCATGTTGATTTTCAACACACCCTGAGGGGGAGGACTCCAACACCCCTCCCTATTTATCTTTCAAATGGGATGACAACATTTATTTCTCTTGACCTGACCAGCACTTTGAGCAGCCCCCCTCTGAAGAGGAAGATGGAGACGAGTACAAAAGGCAACCTCTTCAGGATCCAAACCCTCAGCCAACTCACACTTAGCCGCAGTAGTTTCACCCACCAAATGAAGAATCATCCACCACAAATGTTGGACAACTAGCTTCACATCTTGAAAAATCCTACAATTCCTCTCCAACCAAATATGCCAAATAATAAAATTCGGTCCCAAAGCCCAAGTAACTTGAAGAAGAAAAAAGTCTTAAAAGGGGCCTTCCCCCACCAAGCAAAGAACTCCGCCAAAGAAGAGACATGCCAGCAAGCCTGGTTCCACACATCCCACCAAAGGTGCCAAAGCCTCCTAGAAAAGGAGCACTGAAAGAAGAGATGAGAGACATTCTCTTCACTTTTACCACACAAAACACACATTGAGGGACCCTGGAACACTCTCTTGCACAAGTTATCCCAAGTAAGACACGGGTTCTAGACCACCAACCGCAAAAAAAAATTGCACTTGGGCCACAAAAATTTATTCCACACTTGCTTCCACCAAGGAACCTCAATGTCCCCAAACACCTGCCTAAGCATCTCACCATAACCTACTGAAACATAATACTTACCAGATAAATCACTGTTACTCCAAGCTAGAACATCCTGTCCCGCCATGGAATTACATTCCTATGATGCCATAATCTGATCCAACTCTTGCCTATCCTCCTCTAACCCTCTTGGTGGCCAATCCGAGGAGTGCTTCCACCTAAGGCCAACATCCAGTCCAATATTTTGAATAGACTTGTAATGCTCAACTGTATTCCAACCAGCAATAATAAAATGATCACAAAGAGACTAGAGGTGAGGGTAAGCTGAAAGAATGGGAGGGTGACAGTCGCAAGAATCCCACCAAAAAAGTTCTTGAGAACCCGAATGACATATCCAAAAAATCCCCTTCTTAACCAACTGAGCCCTCGATTTGAGGGTATTCCAAATCATAGATCCCCTTCCTTCTAAAGGGTAACGAGGAACATTAAAAGTGTTAACATCCTTAAGATACTTGTGGGTAAGAATACAAGCCCAAATTTGATGTTGACTGGTACACCAACACTAATATAACTTTGTTGCAAGAGCTTTCCCATTCAAAATGGAAAAATGCAATCCAAGGCCCCTCACTTTCTGTGGCCTACACACCATATCCCACTTAACAAGGCCACTTGGTTGACTGCAAGTTACCACTCCAAATAAATTGTCGTGAAAGAGCATCAAATTCCCTCAAGAAATACAAAGGAGCGGCCTAAACAAAACCCCTATAAATAGGAAGATTCTGGATAACATAAATAAGAAGAGTCACTCTCGCAGTAGTAGAAAGTCAACAATGAGTCCAATGATTGACTTTACTGCGCAACTTATCAAGTAAAATTTTCCAAGAAGACCTGGGCTACCTACCAATAGCAAGAGGTATTCCCAAATAGAAAAAGGGAAGGGACCCAATCTGAAACCTCAAAATATCAACAATCCATCGTTGAATAGCTTGAGAAGTACTAAAAAAGAAGATAGAAGACTTGTGCTCATTGATTTTCTAACTGGAAGCAACAAGGTAAATATCCAAAGCCTGCCTAAAAGAAACAGTCTCCTAAAGATGACCCCTCCCCATAAGAGAAGTGTCATCCACAAACTGAAGATGAGAGAGTTTTGGAAGCCCATTTCCCCAACACTAGCCTTGAATCCTGCCCTAGGAAACCCATGACTTCAAAAATATGCCCAAACCCTCAACCATATTAATAAACAGATAAGGGGAGAAAGGATCTCCTTGACGAAGGCCCCTGGAAGCCACAAAAATCTTAGAATGTTCCCCATTCATAAGAACAGAAAAAAGATGAAGAGGTAACACAACTCATAACCTAGCTAACCCAATCCAGACTAAAACCAAAGGGTAAGAGAATTCTTTGCAAAAAGTGCCACTTAACGCTATCATAATCCTTGGACATATCCAACTTGATTAACATAGACTTCTCCTTAGCAGTCACCATAGAGTGGATGACCTCAGAGGAAACCACCACCCCATCTAGGATCTTTCTACCAACAACAAAACCTCCTTGCTCCTCTGAGATAAAAAAAGGAAGACAAACTTTGAGCCTCTCAACAATCAGTTTTGTAATAATTTTGTACACCACATTATAGAGGGCAATAGGTTGAAACAATTCAAGCTGATCAGCACCTTCCTTTTTAGGAATAATAACTAAAACATTAGAGTTTAAAGAATGAAGCATCTACTTATTGCGAAGAGATTCCCATACAACCTCTAACAAATCCAAATTTATAATATCCCAGAATTCCTAAAAAAAATCAATATGAAAACCATCTGGTCCAGGGGCTTTACCTTTATTCATCCCAAAAATGACCTCTTCCAATTCCTGCAAAGAAATCGAGCGAATAAGGCAATCATTCATCTCCTTGGAAATCAGGGAAGGGATAGAAGCAAGGATCAAATTCTCCTCATCTTCTGCAGAGAGAAAATCCTCAAAAAAAAAGTAGAATAAAACTATCTAGCCTCATGAAACAAGGCCTGCAAAGAAGAAATGTGGATCCCGTCCACATTAACCAGAGAGGAAATACAAATTCTATTATGGAGGGCCTGCACCAAATGATGGAAGAAAGTAGTATACTTGTCCCCTTCCTGAAGCCAATCAATCTGAGCCTTCTGCTTTTAGAAAATCTCCTCTAAAAGCTCCCATTCCTCCACAACTCTCGCAGCCTGGGCTTCTTCTTGACCCAGAGCATCCGAGAAACCAAAATATTGAAATTGGCGAATAATTCCATCAAGGCTTGCTTGGGAATTCATCTCCATAACCTTAAAATTTCCAAAACTCATCTTATTCCATCTCTTAATGTGAAATTTAACATACTGAAGTTTCTTAACAAAAGTGTACATAGTTGTACCATAAGCAGGGCTACCATCACGCCACCACTGAGCCATGATATCATGCAAAGAATACTCCCGAAGCCACATTAGTTGAAACTTAAAAGGAGGATTCTTGGGAACAATAAAATGGGAAGTTTTCAATTTGATTGGCCAATGATAAAAACCCCTCCAATCAAGAATCTCAAAACTTGCCAATCTACCTCCCACCCAAAAACAAGAAACAAGGAATCTATCCAACCTTTCTAAGATCACTTCCTCTCCACTCTGTCTATTATTCCAAGTGAAAATACCATTAGAAGGCTTAACATCATTCAAAGAAAGCAAATCCACATTCTCCCGAAAAAGAGCAGCAACAAGTCCAAGCTGAGGCAACCCACCTCTTTTCTCCTCCAAGCTCAACACAGAATTAAAATCACCAGCTAAGATCTAAGGAAGATAAGGAACACATGATATGGCATACCTTATCTAAGCCCAAAGCCTATTTTTTCCATGAATATCAATCAGGGCATAAACATTAGTAACCAAAATAGTTTCACCTGATTCCAAAGAGGCAGCGATTGAAATAGTAAAATAACTGGAAATCCACCAAAGGAGAGAAATCTTTCTAGGATCCCAAAAAAGAGCCAAACCCCCAGAACTCCCCTGAGAACCAATACACTAACACTGACCAAAATACCATATACAAGAAGCACATTGTAGCATACAATCAACTAAAATTTTAGTCTTCTGAACACGAAAAATGTCTAGAGAATGGATAGCAACCAAATCATGAATAGCCTTTTGATGGGGGGTGCTATTCAACCCCCTTACATTCCATGAGAGAACTATTACCAATTTTTTTCCACAGCTCGTTAGGTGGAGCTGGTAGAACATTGTTTTATCTTAAGGTGAAATTGTTGATTATGTTTAAGTGTTGTTTGCATCATGTTCATTATTCATTAAGTGACAGTTGTGCATTAAGAAGAGACAACTGAAATTCAGTGTGCTATTCAAATATTCCAGAATTAAATGAAGTACAAAATTGAGCATATAAACAACTAAGCATTTCAAATGCTTTCATTTATTTCATGGAATGATTCATATTTACATAGCTTCATTTGATTGCAAGAATCAAAATGATATTACAACATTGCATTGAAATGCATTTTTCTCTTCAAATGAAAAGCATAAAGATGAAATCAAGTATCCACACAAATCGTGGATGTGACTGTCACAATGCATCATAAATAGCACACTACACTATGGAAGATGCGAAAGAATAAATCACATAAGTAAACGACATAATCATCATTGCCTATTTTGGCTGATGGTCGACGATGAATGGTGCACCTTTGTTTTCTCGAGCTCCGTCAACCTGTAAGAGAAAAGAGGGAGATGTCAAAGGCTCCGATTATGAAGAAACCTATATGAGTCACCAACAATAGTGCAGCCTACTATTAATCATGAACTGAAACAATCAAAAGGTGAAAGTGCAAAGAAATGAGCTAAAGGAGAAACATCAACATGATCATCATATCTTGTTTTTTATGCTAACATTGTTTGTTTCCTTGTGTAGGTATAGGTAAAGTCACGAGGTTGATCATTATTTGAAGACCAAGCATGTGGAGAAAAATGGGCTCCCACAAGGGTAGAGCTCGGCATGTTGCCCTTATTCATTATAAATGGGTTGATTTAAAGATTACATCATCATATTCATCAAAAGAAATGAGATACAATTGAAAGATTAAAAGCATAGTTATCTATTGAGCTACTAAACCAACTGTGCATTCATAACAATCAAGTTAATGCTTTCTGAAAGCTATAGGTGAACAGTGAGTTTAATTCACTCAATCACTTGACCAAGTACAATTATATCAAACATATGTTGTATGGTTCACGTTCTGTGTTATTTGTTCATCATATGTCATGCAAAGTTTCAGTTTAAGTGGACCATAAAAATGCATGAAGAGTACCAGGTTGAAGCCCAAGAGTATGAAAGACAGTCAATGCACTCAAATAATAAATGAACGATCAGTTCCAACTTGACTAACAATACAATGCAGCATTAGGAAATACAATATGAATTGATCATTCCAGAATGATAAGGAAAGGACAAGCATAACAAAGGTGTCTCAGAGGTGTTAATTATGCACTGGAAAATCAGGTAAGATGTAGTCCATAGTGTTACAATGTTTCAATTTAAAATCTCTACATAAGTCCAAGAATAGAAAGCAAATGTTGTTGTATGGTAGAGTTAAGGAATCCAAAAGGAACAATGTTGTGTACAAAGAAAACAGCATGGGGATAGTAATACATTCAAAGGTACTTCTCTTCACAACAGACAAATGCAGGAGTACAGGGATAACTCTACGAGTTGCAAGCAAAATGCAGATGTCAGAAGGTGATTGAATGAACTGTTAGTTTTTGTCATATTGTGGTATGCTTATGTGATGGAATGACACAGATTTTCTAGATTTCTAAACACTTATATGCTGAATGATGCTAAAAGAAGCTCAAGTTTTACACAATTTATGAAAAGTGCAGATGTGAGAAGACTTTCCATATCACAAATGAATTACATGGTGGGGATTGCAAATAAAATGCAGAAATAAGAAATAATGGGTCGAGCTAATTTCCATATGAATATTAAAGACAACACAGATATATTTCCAGCTTACCCATGTGAGTTTCTTTTCAACGGATGTCTAAGGAAATCACTAGCCATGATGGGTCGAGCCCATAACTTGAATAAAAAATGAATATACAATACCCATGTTTGGGGTTTAGTTTTAAATACAGAAAAACACAATTTGCAGTGATACCCATGATAGGCTCTAATAAGGAAGTCACAGAAACATCAAGAAAGGCGCCATGATGGGTCGAGCCATACATTGAATACAAAATAATATACAGATTTTGTTTTCCATACACCCATGAGGGATCTTGTTCAAATTTGGAGGGGAAAAGGAATTATTTTCTCGAGTCGAGCTTCAGAATGTCAAAACACACAGAAATTGCAATTTCCAGAGACACCCATGTGTGGATTTGGCAAAGAAAAAACAAAATACATAATTATGAATTTCCTTTGATGGGTTGAGCTTCAGAAATGGAGAATACCAGTTTTCATTCAATACCCATGAGAGGGTTTAAGCTAGAGTACAGTTTTTCCATGTACCCATATCGTGTTGCTATAGGAAGGACAAAATATAGTATTTTTCTTCAAATTAATGAACACCCATATGGTGTTTTACTTCAGAATGTTGAGTGTACGCCTTTGCCTTTGGGTCGAACCCTGAAACTTATAAAGAAATCTATTTTATCTACGAGTATGGTGTAGTCAACCATTAGAGCTCTCAACTTCAGGATTAGAGCGAATCTCATGGCGGCCAATGAAAACAAGAACACGGAAGGAATAGCAAATATAAGCACAGAGAGTAAAAAGAAATGCACTAGAGATTGTCTTAGCCGCAACTACAGACCAAGAAACTCAAGAAGTGAAGCCAAAAAAGTTACGGACCAAGAGACTCACCTTGTGCTCAAAAGAGAAAACAATAACCCTCGAGCAACTTCTTTCATGAAAGCTTCAAACAAAGCTTGAGTTCAAAGCTCATTTCAGCCAAAGGAACAAAGCACAAAAATATAAAAGAAATCAGAAACAAAGCAAGCAGGCCGCGGCCCTAACATTTTTTGGTTCTTTCAATGAAGAAAAGAGCTCTAATAGCAAAAAAATAGAGCTTACCCAATTGATATTTGACTGTCAGAAGGCAAAGCTGAAGATTCTCAAAGCACACGAGCTCAGATTCAACTCAATCATGCGGCATGCTCTCTCAGGCAGAGCTCATGTTTTTCCAAGTAATGAGTGCAAAATGAAATCATTTTAGGGTTTGACCATCCTTTTCTCATGCCCTAATTTGAGCCGACACTATAATCATCTGGAATATTCATGTTTGTTAAAAGCACATGGGAAATTCGAATTGGGGTCATTCTGCATTATGATATATTAAAGTTTGAAGCTAATGTTTTGGAGGCCGAAATTCATATGCCTAAGTCAAGCTTAGAGGAGTGATGGAGTTATTTTCCTAGGGTTTAGGCTTATTTGTTGTTGAAAGGACTTAAGGAAATTGGTGATTGATATGATTTTTCCTTAGTGGAAAAAGAGGGATGCCTATACCTTAGGTATTTTATTTTATTTTAATTGATTTTGAAGGAAGTCAATTAAAGTTGGAATGGTAAATATCTTATGATCTAAGGTTAATGTCTCTCATGAGTTAAGGGTTATTTTCAATTGATTTTTGAGAAATCAATTAAGGTATTGTGAGAAGTGATATACATTGATATTTTTTTATTTTTTTTTAAGGAAAAAATCAAAGCATTGTAATGGAGAAATAAGACGTATTTCTTTTTGCAAAAGATTTTGCAATCTTTTATTGCAAAAAATAGATAAATTATAAAATCTGCAATCCTGTAAAGTAGAATCGTAAAGCAATCTCTTATAAATTGTTTTATGATTTCTTGCTATTTTTAGCAGATTATTGTTGACTTTCCCTCTTGGTCGGATTTGGGTCTCATCTTGGAGAGATAAGGTGTTTTTTTGGCTTTTAAAGCAGATTCAGCTTTTTTTTAGAGGCTTGACAGTTTGATCATAAAAGCAGTATGTTTTTTTTTGCTTTTATGCAATTTTTGAGACAGTTTGAAGAGTTTTTCCTTGAGCTTCTTTGTGAGCTCGGATTAGGGTTTCTTGAGAGTTATATCTTTGAAAAGACTTAGTCTTTTGCTCTCTCTCCTTCTCAGTTCATTTTTCAATTCCTGCTCATACACATTTTTGAGCTTGTGAACCCTTTAGTACCCAATTCAGACTTATTCACTCTTTCAGTTTTAATAAAGAAACAGAATTCTCCTTTTCATTTTTGTCTCAGTTTTATAATAGCAATTTGATGTCTTTGTGGTTCAAATCAAAATCCTTTTATGTCTTGCTATTGTAAGTTGTGTTTTTTAGAATTGCATAGTTTTAGGTTACCTGTTGTATTTCATTTAGGAATCTTCATGCAAAATACTGATGGAAGTGTGTGCTAGTGGGATTGTGAGATTCATTGTGATAGGAAAGTTGTTGTGAGTGTCAATGTTTGAATTTCATAGCTTCAAGTGAAATACCAGTTAGATTTAAGTTTTAATTAGTCATCCTTCTATCCCTTTTCCCTCAGAATATCTTAGAGTAAAATTAGTCATTCAGAGAACCAGCTCACTCTAGAGATTCCTTCTTCGTTTAGATCACCCACATCTGAAGAAGGTTTCCATGTTTCAGTAGATTGTTGAATATTGCATTCAACAGGGTGCAAATCTAATTGACAACAAGAACAATCATGAAGGTGATGGTGAAAAGTGAGCGTCAATGGGTTTAACAGACCCATATTCCACCAACAACTCTCCAATACACTTAATCTTCTCAAGATCCTTCTTGCGGCCACTTTTAGAAGAGTTCTCAGGTAGTCCCTTCATAATCGTGCGTTGTTGCACCCCCAAGTCTAGGGAAGACCCCTTGCACTTACCAGAGACTAGCCCCTCCTTTGCCAAATCTGCCAAAACAATATCATCATCATCATCCTGCATATGATCATTCAGAGTTGTCAGATGATCCTGCATACCCTGAGATAAATGAATGTCCTAACCCAATCCCTGTCCCTGTCTCATAGCACAATCCATACCAATAGCATCAGAAGGCATATTCGACGAGATTCCTTCCTCCAAGGTTGAGGTGTTCAACACCTCAAACCGATTAAAGTCCTTTTCATTCTTCCTATCCTTGAACAATCTCTTTTGACCATGACCCTTAGCCCACTTAACCGGTGCAAAGCCATCTTTATCTAGTTCACCCTCCATCATAGAAGATTTCCCTTATCCTCCCTAACAAATTTTGGAGCTGAAAATGGAGAGGAATTAGAAGGAGGAGCCTTCTTAATCCTAGGGCATTGTTTCTAAAGATGTCCATACTCATGGAAAATCCGACAACGAAAAGAAAGGGACTCATAATCAAGTTGTTGAATCCAGGACAAAGAACCAAGACAAATTTTTAGAGAATCCGGCAAGGGATTATTCAAATCAACCTCCACACAAATCCTTGCAAAAGAAATAACCTTTCTTTCAAGGGTTTGTTGAGAAACTCCAGCAGGCTTACCAAGAAGAGTCACAATCCGCTATAAAATATCTTCTCTCCAAAACTCTAGGGGAAGCCTCAATAGACGGACCCACACAGGAACCCTCAATGGAAGTTCTTTAGCTGTGTCAAAACCCATATGCCAGGGTTTTATAAACAATCCGACATGATTATAAAATTAGGGTCCTCCCTCAAAAACCTAATTCCTATCAGCCATATTAGAAAAAACAACCATAAAATAGCTATTTGCAGCCACCATTAACTCCATGTCACCCTCAACTTTCCACGTACTCCTAATCCAAGCATCTAAAGCCGGCAGAGGAATATAGATACCAAGGAATTTACATATTAAAGCATGTCTGCTCCAATAAGAAACATCATCAGCCACAGATTCTGGAGAAAGAACCAAGATCGGATGATCCTAACTCCTGGGTAAACAGCCATTCTCTTTCTTCAATTTAGGGCCCTCTCCCACATAAAAAGACTCTAACTGCTTAGCATTGAACCCTGATGAAGATCCATTGTGATACCCACCACAATCAACCACCACCAAACTGTAAGAAATTTGCTGCTCCGCCATAATCCAAGCGAAAGAACCCAACACCCCCCCCCCTGAAAGCCGCAAGAAGGAATACCGAAGAGGAGAAAACCCCAACACCCCTTACGCAAAAGAGGCCACAAATCAACCCAAACACTAAAATCGACGCCCCAAACAGCAAAACAAAGCAATGTAGAAGAGACCAGAATAGAAGAATATTAACCGCAGCCACAAAGAAAGAGGAAGGCCGACCTCAACCCCAGCTGGTATCCAAAACACCCAACCCCTCACGCAGCACACACCCCAACCCCAGCAAACAACAAGAAGAAAGAAAACGGCCTCCCACCAGTGCACAGATGCATGCAACAAAGAGTCAGCCTCATGCAGGGTGTGGCCTACACAGGGCCCAAAGCTGCTCGAATGACGCTACCCTTACCGCCTCTCAAAATCCGTCCAACGTATCATTGTGTAGTTTAATATTGTGAATCGTCATTTTATTTACTTAAAAGAGTTGTTTAAATTCATTATTTTAAGACTAATTTAAGTTATTTTAATTGTTTACTTTATCTTTAATAATTTTTAACATCTCAAACATTTTTTAAATTGTTTATTTTATCTTAAATAACTTTTAAAATCTCTAACATCTTTTAGATAAATAGTTGTAAGATATGTACGCTAATTTGTACTTTCTATTTATTTATAAAAAAAATCTTTTTATTTTATTTTTTTTTTAACATATAATAAATATTATGTATGTAATTTCTTGTTTTATTTATAAACTAAAAAAGATCCCAAAAATTCCTATTATTTTATTCAATATCAATATACTTATTTAAAGTTTTTAAAGATAAATTTCAAATGAATTATTTACTACATATTTGATTATATATTATTTTAAAGTTATTATTTGATGTGTTGTTTCGTCATTTACTATTTTATTTATTAAAGAACATAAATTAATTTATTTTAAAAAAACGATTTATATGCTACTATTGTAATTAGACCTCGCCACATAATTAAAAGTACATATAAGTGCCCATGAAAATGGGTGGCTATTTGTGGTTTTATTCACCATGAACACCCCAAATGGACACCTTAGACATTGAAATAGATTTGAGTGGCTAACTTCAAACTATGCGAAAAATAAAAACATAGATGGAAGACTCGCAAAAAACTCGTTGAGTTTTAAAAACAAGTTTTTTTTTAGGTTAACTCGCAGGGTTTTTTTGATAAGTTTTTCCAAGTCTTTCAGTGAGTACTCACCGAAAACTCACAAGTCCAACGAAAAAACTTGCCTATGTCAAACACTTAAACGTCTTTTTTCATATTCATTTCATTTCAAAAACACTTGAGACTTTGTGTGGAGAGCAGACTCTTGCTTCCCTCTCCCGTCCCCCCCCCCCCAAGCAAGGAGACATCATTTCCAATGATCTGTGATCGAGGAGAGCATATTCAAACGCCATTTTGTGTGGATTTTAAGGCAAATTCGATTCATAGGTAGGGTTTTTGTATTTTTTTTCTTTTTGATTAATCACTTTCTTTCATTCTTCCTGCAAAATACTCAATCCAAATTGAAAAAAAGACATGATAAAGCACAAAGAAACAATTTTTTTGCATTTAAAATCCAAAAAACAAGATTCATCACAATCTTTTGTTCATTTTTTTCTGATTTTTTTCATTTTTTCACTATT
Source organism: Sequoia sempervirens (assembly GCA_007258455.2). NCBI lineage: Eukaryota > Viridiplantae > Streptophyta > Pinopsida > Cupressales > Cupressaceae > Sequoia > Sequoia sempervirens. The sequence continues at coordinate 46,156 of VDFB02120326.1, read as the reverse complement.
TTTTGAAATTTTCAGACCTTGGTTCATTTTTTGTGTAGAATGTTTAGATTAGTTAATAATGTTAATTTATAATTCATTTAAATACATTTGTATCAATTTAAATCAAATTTAGAGAGATTTTTTAATGATTTAAATTGTTTTTTAATTTTTTTTGTATTAAAAAACTAATATGTTATACACTTTTTTTGTATGTGTAGATTGAATACACACTATAATGGTTTTTGGCTCTAGTTCAGCATCAAGTTATGCACCATCAATGCCCACACCATCATCATGGGTTCCAAACACTCATTCTCCAGGGGCTATAGACCCTACATGGAAGTATGTTGTGAGAGGGTCGATACTTGGAGTAGTTGCTAGGAGTGAGTGTAAGAATACATATCATGGAGGCATAAATCACCTCAAATACCATCTTGTAGAGCCAAGCCTTGTGAGAAGGGCAAAGAAGAGATTAGAAGAGAGATGCTTGCCCTACTTTCAGTTGCCGAGGAAAGAAAAATGCAAAGGGAGAGGGCAAAAAGAGCCATAGCTAGTGGACATGCCCATCGTCAGAAGCAGGAGGTTGAGCACGTGGAGATAGAGTTAGTGAGGAGGTAGATATTGGCATTGTGGGCTCTCTTCATGGTCCACGAATTTGCACTCATGGCACAACCATAGCCACACTGTCCTCTAGGCCCCCCGTTTCCTCTAGTTTGAGTAGAGTGTCAGTGCCACCACCACCTTCATCTTCATGCAAACAACACTTTTTTTGTGCTGTGAAACACACCAAAGCACATATGTCATTGGAGGCTACAGGGTAGAACAAGGAGGTGCATCAACATGCCTACATGGCATGTGTAGACTTTTGGTATTTCAATAACATACCATTCAATGTGGCAAGTAGTCCCTATTGGCACAATATGGTCACTGCATTGACAATTGTGGGAAAAGGCTACAAGCTACCTTCTCGCAAAAATTTGACTGGGAGGTAAGTCAACTTGAATTTTATGCTAAGTTTATGTCCTTTAATTTAAATTAATTTATGTTGAATTCACGCTATTTTTTGTTTAAAACTTACAATTTTGTACTTAATTATTTTACTTTGTACTTGTAGGTTGCTCACAAATGCAACTAAAAGGGCAAGGGCAATGCATGTGGTGGAAGAACAAAAAAATAAATGGAAGAAATTGTTAGAAACCAAGATTTGAAATGCAAACGAGGAAATAACCTTCCACATAAGAGAAAAATCAGAAAAGGAAAAGAGTTTGCATAAAAACATGCAAAATAATATATTCGAAGTACAATAATACAAGAGAAGAGGCTTGCTTATAAAAGCAAGCATGCAAAACCCTAATCTTAGCTTGAGCAAAAAGTTAGCTCAATAAGATAAGGACGATAACTAATTAACCTAGAAAATAAATAATTACCTAAGTAAATTTATGCAAAGTGTAATTAATAATTAATTACACCAACACCCCCCCATAAGTGCAACTTAGGGAGAAGCAAATTATTATGCAAAGATGAGTCCCGGCAACAAGGCCTGATCAGGTACTCATGTACAAATGCAAAGATGAGGTAGAGAAAGAAAACCCAATGGGACAAAACCCCCTACAATGAGATGACTTGCAAAGAAGCACTGGAAGAACACTAGAGTAACACTGAAATTTGAAACTGGCAAGCAAGGAAAGATACTTTTGTTTGCTACTGAAACCAAGATGAAAGTCACTGATTGACTCAAGGAATCATGATAAAGCAACAGCAGACCCCGGAACATTGGAAAACTCACAAACTGGAACAACCCTGGAATCTTTGAAGCAATAGGAGATGAGATGATAACATAATCTGGAAGCTGTATATCTCGATGCTGATGCCAAACTGTGACAAACTCTTCCATGGGAAGGAGTACCATGAAGACTCTGGAACATTAACCATAAAAACATGGCCCTTAAACTGAGATGGATCCAATGTGGATCATTAACCATAGGCTCTCAATCTAAAGTGTGAACCGGATGTGAATCTGATGTTTGTCAAGCAAAAGCAAAAAAGTGGCCAAACGAACAAGAAGACCAGATAACCCATGTGAGTTGCCATCAAAACAAAATGGATATAGAGATCAAAGTGCATGCACACTCTAATCAGATTTATTATGCAAGAAACCCACTGATGGAACTTTATTTCAGTTCATTTATTACAATACCCAATGATTGTAAAAGAAGAGAATGCTAAACATGCATAAACAGAAGAGAAAATGCAAACCTAGTGCATGAAAACAAAAAAAATGAGTGCATGCACAAACCAAGGTACACATCTGCCTCCATGATGAACAATCTTCAAATTTGATTTCTGAAAAATTTATTTATAATGACTAGACAAAAATAGAAACCCAAAAAATTTTTGAAGCTAAAAATAAAACCCAGAAATCGTTTTTCCTACAATTGAGTGAAAGCTGGATTTATGAAGCAAAACTAAAAACGGCTCCAATGAAAAATGGCTTTTATCAAACCTCAATCTTTTTCAGTGCTCTGAATCGAATGGAAAAACTTGATTTGATCCAAAACGCTGCATAAATATACTCAAGGAGAAAATCCCTTGGGGGACCCCAAACGAACTATACAATGATTTTCTCAAAAATCTAAGAAGGGGCTACAAATCAAGGCTCTAATACCATGTTAGAAACCAAGATCTGAAATGCAAACGAGGAAATAACCTTCCACAGAAGAGAAAAACAAAAAAGGCAAAAGAGTTTGCATAAAAACATGCAAAATGATATATTCGAAGTACAATAATACAAGAGAAGAGGCTTGCTTATAAAAGCAAGCATGCAAAACCCTAATCTTAGCTTGAGCAAAAAGTTAGCTCAATAAGATAAGGATGATAACTAATTAACTTAGAAAATAAATAATTACCTAAGTAAATTTATGCAAAGTGTAATTAATAATTAATTACACCAACAGAAATACGGTTGCTCCATTTTTTTTGATGGGTGGACAGATGGGAGAAACCGCACTACCTTTTATTTTTTGTTTGCTTCCAAAGGTGAAGTTGTGTTTTGGAAATCGATGGTTGCTTTCAATAGGATAAAAACTACAGATACATTGTGTACATTGTTGGAAGAAGTTGTGATGGAGGTGGGGATTGCTAATGTAGTGCAAGTCATTTTGGATAATGCAGCAGTGTATGTGGCAATTGAGAGAATGCTTGAGATTAAACATCCATCACTCTTTTGGTCACCTTGTGCGACCCATTGCCTTGACCTTCTTTTGGAGGACATAGGCAAACTTGTTTGGATGGCACTGATTGTAAATGATGCAAGGAGCATCACAAAATTTATCTACAATCACCTTTGGGTTCTTACTTCAGTGAGAGATCATACGCGAGGGAAGGAGTTGGTAAGATTGGGTGCCACAAGGTTTGCAACGATTTTCCTAGCATTGCAAAGTATTTTGGATTCTTTGGGCTCTTTAAAACAAATGTTCGTGAGTCAAGCATGGAATGACTACGTATTCAAAGAAGCCCGGAGGAGAAAGAGTTGCTACAATAGTTTTCGACCCCTTGTTTGCACAAAAAGCTATAGAGATCATGAAGGTAACTTCAAAACTTTGATTTTAATTTTAAACTCAAGTTGAATATAAATTTTTTTTTTTAACTTAACTTTAAGCCTTTTATTATAAATTTCTAACTTTTATCTTTTTCTATTTTAATCTACGTGCCGGAACCCTTGGTTAGAGTCCTCTGCTTGGTAGATGGGGATCAAAACCCAATGGGATACATTTATGAGGCCATGGATAGGGCCAAGGAGGCTATCAAAAGTTAGTACATGGAAGACAGCCTCAAATTTGATCCCATATGGGAGATTATTGATAGGAGGTGGAACAATCAACTCCACCAACACATCTATGCAACAGGGTACTTCCTCAACCCTTTTTATCTCTTCTCAAAGAGCTTGTCCAATCCTAGTGAAGATGTTATGGAGGGGCTCACAACATGCATTCAAAGGATGGAATCTAAGGTTGCAGTGAGAGACCTCTATTTTCTTCAAAGTTAGCTATTAGAGGAAGAACCACTCATCCACCAAGTATAAAATTGGGAGTCTTAAACTTTTAAGTTTATTTCCCATGCATCTTATAATTTGATAAAATGTGTTTTGACTTTTGTCTTTGACTTTGTTTTCTAACTCTTCAATATTTATTTATTTTGCAAAAAATTGGTGGAAAACTTAGGTGGAAATACCCCACATCTACAAAAATTGACCTCTGCATACTATGTCAACCTTGTAGTGCATCCAATTGTGAGCGCAATTGGAGCTTGTTCGAGACCATTCACATGAAGAAGAGGAACAAGTTAGCACAAAAGTGCCTCAATGACCTTGTCTTTGTGCAATACAACCTTCGGTTGCGCACAAAGAGAGTATAAAAAAAATCATTAGATCCTATTGATTTAGATGAGATAGATCCTTACAATGATTGGACAAGGCAAGATGAGCAACCTCCATTGTTTAATGCAGACAATATCCTCAACTTCGAGAGACAGGCAATGGAGGATGTGGGTGCATCAGGGGATGTAGGGTTGGAGTACATTCATGAGGATGTGGATGAAATTCAACCAAAGCCTAAGCTACAGCCTTCCATGCCAACCGAGGAGCCAACAACTGTAGCACCAACACCACCACACGCACGCAACAAGCCTAAAGGACCCACCCCTTCCCTATCTACTGCTAGACTAGGGAAGAGGAAAGCCTAGCATGTTGCATTTAGTTATTGTTTAGTATTTGCTTCTAGTTCTAGTTTTCCATGAGAATGAGATTTTGTAATCAATTTGCATTAAAGTCACAATCAAAATCAATAGAAAACACTTTTGTACTCATTTATGGACTCATTGGATTCATCTTGTTATTGAATTTTGCAAAAAAAATGTGCTTCTAATGAAATTTAAACAATTTTTTAAGTTCCCGAGTTTTTGTTGACTCTCCAATTTTTGGCTTGGCAGGTTTTTTTTCTAAGGCGAGTCTTCCAACTATGAATAAAGAGACACAGTTACGAGTGATGAATAAATGTATGATGAAATACATGCAAGGCATTTCATGTACAAACTTGTGCTTCACAGACACATCTTTTGTAGCAAAAATAAATTCAACACACGACTGTTCAAGAACGCAATTTTAGTATTGCATTCCCATAAAAGAAATGTTCTTCCCTTGTGCATCCAAGAAGATACTTCAGAGAATAGCGTTATAATTAAAATGATACTTCATTGCTTACAAGAAGAATATTTTGGCAGTGAGAACAAGTCTTGTGATCATTCCCATCACACCTCTGAACTGGAGATAGTCAAATCAGCCAAAATCACCTCTTAAAATGCATCGAATAGACATGTTTTTCCATAAGTTTTCAGTAACCTAACAAAGGGATAACAAAATACTCTGTAAATGTAAACAACCTTGAATCCATAAATAGCCAAAAAATAAATGTTTATATACGGAGCCATGAAAATTAATAGCTGTGTATATGGAGCCATGTGCAGTTTTCATACGACTAAATGAAGCACAACACTGACAAAAACAACACACGCCAGAACATTCAATGTCTCAATACCCCTCAGCATCACATCAACTGATAACTTCAGTCGCTAGACTACATATTTATCATATTTAAAAAAAAATTGCAGGTCACAGGAACATGTACTAACCAAACATTTGATTACAATAAATCTGCAAGCAATCTTCAAAATAATCAGAGAAACTATAGATTTTGA